>JAPEBW010000043.1:0-114649 GCA_027405785.1 Ophiocordyceps robertsii | reverse complement strand
GTAGATTTTTTCGAGAGGTATTTCGGTATAAAAGTCAATTGGAAAGAGGGGAGGTAAGGAGTATTAATCGAAAGAATATTAGTAAAAGAATATAATAGGAGGGGTTTGAAAAGTATAGGGAAAATTATATTAGAAAGTGCGTTTAGCGCTATAAAGGGAAAGAATTTTGTGAGGTTTTTTATATTTAATATAGTCCTAAAGATATGGTTGTAAAGATATAAGGTATAGGAAGGAGGAGGAGAGGGGAAAAACAAAGAACCAAGACCGATAAGATATCGGGAGAATTCCGGAGAAAGAACGCTTAGTAAGCGCGACCACGTGGAAGATAGGAGGAATTTTGCTAGATTTTGCCGATCACGTGAAAGTCGGAAAAGCGTTAGTAGGGGTCGGGGGTAAGTCCGGCTTAAAGGGAAGCCGGGCTTATAACCAATTAAGGAGCAAATAGGTGCAGAAGAGAGCAGGCTTATAGCCACGAGTAAGGGGATTATAGAGATGTAAAGAGTGTGCGAAAAGGTGTAGAAATAGGTGAGATATGTATGTATAAGGTTGATTATCTATCTAAGGTGAAGGGGGAACTAAGGCTTCCTTATATAGATAATTCCTAAGCTATAAGTAACTTAAGTAATTTGGAAAAGATCCCCCTATATAGCGCAATTATGCATAGTGGGCTAATAGCTATTATTAGGTCAATATTGTATTTATAAGCCTAGGGATTAATCCCGTAAGGAATACGAGGTAGCGCAGCGACTTAGCACGGATTATATATATAGTCTCCACACATACCTCTTCCTAATCTGCTTATATCTTGCTTATGTGTGGGTGGAATAATATAAGGAAATATATATAGTATGCGGAATTGTATAGCGGATTTAATATATATTTCAGCGTATTTATGTCATGTGTTATTTATGCTGTATTTGGCCTATAAGCTGCGGGAGAGTATATTTTACTCCCTTATATTTAGTATTATAGCTAGTATATTTCCTAGGTATATAACTATTATATTATAAGGAGGAGCTAGTTTATTAACTAAACTCTATTCTTATTAGTATATTTATCTAGTTTTATTTATATAATTACTACTTTATATATTAAAACGTATAAGGGAGTAAAATATACTCTCCCGCAGCCTATTAGCTAAATACAGCATATATAACACGTGATATAAATACCCTGAAATATACATGAGATCTGTTATACAATTCTGCATACTATACATATTTTTTTGTATTATTCCACTTATACATAAGCAAGATATAAGCAGATTAGGAACATGTGTGTGTGGAGACTATATGCATGATCCGTGCTAAGTCGCTGCGCCACCTCGTATTCCTTGCGGAATTAATCCCTAGGCTTACAAATACATTATTAACCTAATAACAGCTATTAGCTTACTATGCATAACTGCGCTAAACAGGGGGCTCTTTTCCAAATCACTTAAGTTACTTATAGCTTAGGAATTGTCTATATAAGGAGGCTTTGGTCCCCCCTTTACCTTAGATAGATTATTAACCTTACACACACACAGCTCACCTATTTCTTCACCTTTTCGCACAGTCTTTGCATCTCTATAATCCCCTCACTTATAGCTACAAGCTTGTTCTCTTCTACACCTATTTGCTCCTTAATTAAACGTTATTAAAAGTAAAAGTAAAGCTAAGTTAAACTATTATTAAAAGCTACTTTTAAAAGTATATTAATATATAATAGGTTATAATATCCCCTTTAAGTTTTTCATTTTTATTATAAAAAAAGTCTGTTAATAAAAAGTAAATATAGCTTAAAACATAAAAAATATTAACTAGGCTTTACTTATAAAGTAATATACCTTTAAAAAAGTTACTTTGCTTACTACTATAAATATTAAATCTTAAGTATTACTATATATATATATATATAGACTACTATTAATATATATACTTTATTTTTAAGATATATATTAATACTAGCCCGCTTAACTTACTTATAATACTTACGGTTAATAAATATATATACCTTTTAAATACTTATACTTATATATATTATTATTATTATTAAGTAAATATTTAAAACTTAATCTAAGTTTTTAAAAATCCGATGTTTTATATAAAAAGGAAAAACTAAAGTGCTTAAAGTAAAACCTCTACTTATTTACGTTTAGTCCGCCTTTTATAAAGTCTTATAACTTTATATAAAGAAAGAAATACGCTTTTTACTATAAGTATATCCCGCTTACGAAGTCGTTTAACGCGGCCTAGCTAAGCTAAGACCGTTTTTAACTTAAACGGCCTACGGCTTAAAGGACTTTATTTTTAGCTTAATATATAATATTATCGAACTATAAATCTTTCTTTAAGATAAGTAGTTAAGTATAATTTGTTAGGTTTATAAATCATAGTAAAAAGGGAGAAAAAGACTTAGTATAAACTACTAAACTAAATAAAGAAAGGGTATCTTATTATATAGATTTCTTAGGTTAAAACTAGCTAAAGAAAAAGAAAAAAGAAAAAAAAGAGTTAAAAAAAGAAGAAAAAAACACCTTTATTTATAATTTTTCAGGCTACTAAAAGGCTTCTTTTTTATATGCTTTTATATACTAATCTATAACTTATATCCTATATACCTTATAAGGTTACTAAACTACGTTTTAAGAAATAAAAATAGCGTATACTATCTTTATAACTAGTTATAATTAATATACGCTTTATTACTTATAACTAGCTTATAAAACTAAATATCCCTATCTTAAAACCTTTTATAAGATTTTTTTAATTTTTTTTAAAAAGAGGCCTTTTACCTTAGCTTTATATAAGGTATTAGTTAATTTATTTAATACTAATCCTATTACTAGTAAAAGCTAGCTTAAGCCGATTTTAAGCGTATTTAACTTATACCGCTTATAGTTAATACTAGCCGTTTTTAACTATTAAGCTATATCGTCTTTCTTTATAACTACTAATATCTACTTTAATAGTTATAACTTATAACTAGCGGTATTTACTTTACTAATTACTCCTTTATATTTAGTAGTATTTAATCTACTTAATATAAGTACTTTTAGTACTTAACATTACTAACGGAATAAGGCTTCCGTTATATATTCCCTTTTTTAAGGTCTGTTTAAACCTAAAAAGATAAACGTTCTTATCTTTAAGGTTCCTTTTTACCTTTAAAAATATAATAAGATAAATAAAGAAATGTTACTTTAAAGAGAACAATCTTAAGAATTCTTTAAAGAAAGTCCTTATTTTATTAATTTATAAGAATATAATAAATTCTATCTTAAAAAATATATATACTATGTTAAATAAACTTAACTATAAGGTTTCTTTCTTACTAGATTTCCTTTTACTTTTACTATTTTAAGATAGTAAAGAAAGTTTAGCTTAAAAAAGCTAATACTTTTACTTAAGGGTTTTTTTAATTAAAATCTTTAACTTTTCTTAAAGCATTTTTTTAGTGCTTAATAAGTTTTAAGGTATTATCTAAACTAAGATAATTCTTTTACTTTACTAAATAAAAGTATTTTTAATTTTCTATCTTTTTAGCAAGTATAGCTTTTATTATATGTTCGCTTTCTTTAACTTATTTTAAGTCTAGCTCTCTTACTACCTTAACCTCTTATAAAGTCGGCTTTAATAAAGATATATAAATAATAGAGTAAAGAAGTAAACTAATTAAAAGTTCTAACTTATAATTAACTTTTTCTATTTTCTTTATAACTTTAAAAAGTCCTATCTTCTTATAATCTAAAGGCTTATTAAGTTTATTCGTCTTAAGATTCCTTATTAAAAGATATACTTTATTGCCTTTAGATAAAAAAGGTTTTAAAAACTACTTCTTATAATAATAATACGATATTCCCCTAGAAATAAGTTTTAATTTTAATTTTACAAATTTATATAAGCTTACTTACTACTTTAAGTTTAATATAGCTTTTTTAGCTATAACCTCTTAAAGTAAAGAAAGCTTGTAGACTTTAAGTATAAAGCTATAATTTGCGAATACTAAAGTATTTTTAAAAGATTTAAAATAAAAGGTATTATATGCTAATTATACTATAAGAAATTTAAAAAGCTAATTATCTTACTAATAATTTATATAGCTTTTAAAGTATTACTTAAGCGTTTAATTTAACAGATTTATTAATTTATTTATAGGAAGGTAAAAGGCAGTAAATAATTTATACTTTATACTTTAGGCTAATATTAAGCCTTACTAGAAATTTAAAATAGATTTCCAATCTTTATTTTTAATAATTAAACTTAGAAGTCTTTAATTAGCTAAAATTTATCTTATAAAAGTATAAAATAACCCTTTTACGTTTATAGCTTTATACGTTAAAATAAAATAGCCGTACTTTATAAATAATTAATTATAACTAAAAGAAAATTATATTCTTTATTAAATTTAGGATCTATAGACTTTAGTAGATTTATAATAAAGTTTAAGGCTATAAAGTCTTAAGGTCTTAAAAGAACTTTTAAAGAAAATATGTTACTATAAGTATTATATTATATAGCCTTACTTTTATCACATATTTTTTATAACTTAAAAACTCCTTTAAGGTTTTTATAAAGGTTTTAGGTATTATAATAGTTTTTAATTTTATTATAAGTTTTTAAAATACTTTAATATCTTTTTTAAAGGTGCGAATAAAAGTCCGTTATAACTATTTTCTTAGCCTTTAAGGTAAGGAATAGCTTATTTTTATAAAACGCTATTTTTTCCCTTTTACTTAGGATTCTTATATTCTTTCTTATTTAAGTTCTTATAGGAATTTTTAAGTAATTTTAAAGTAATAAGATCTCTTATAAATTAAATAGTATATATAATATCTTGAACTTTAAATTACTATTATTATTAAAAAAAAATAAGGTCTTTTTATAAAGCTTTTTTTTATTATTAAAGTCTAGTTATTCGCTTATTACGTTAGCTTAGTTACTCTTAAAGCCTTTTTATAAATAATCTTATAATTTAATTTTAAAAGTAATTTAGCCTTTCTTATTTAATTAGTATTTAACTATTATATCGTAGTAAAATAATACATATTATTCTAATCTGTATAAACCTTAAGTTTATATTTATTACTTAAAATATAGTATTAAAATTCCTTAAAAGTATAGATAATTACTAAGAATTGTTTATTATGAAAAAAGTAGTAAACCTCTATACTTACTTAATCTTTTAAGTTAAACGCTATAGGTTTAAAAATAATATTTTCGTCGCGATAGCTAAACTACGCGCTTAATATAAAATTAAAAGTATCCGTTTTTAACTTAAACGGCTTCTTTATATTATAAGTATTTTATATAAGTTATTTAATAAGTAATCCTTTAGCTTTTTTTAAGCTTTATTTACTTTAAAGTTCTAATCTAAAAGGTTTATTTTTGCCTTCTTTTATACTAATAAAATCGGTATAATTATCTTAAAAAAGTTTAGAATAAACCTTTGATTATAATTTGTATGTTTTATAAAGCTTAAGATTTCCTTAATATTTTAAAGAATTAGCTAACTTTTAATTATAAAAATTATATAAAGGTATATCTTTATATTAATAGAAGTAATTATATATACTAAGAATTCTACTTCTTATATATTAAAGCTATATTTCTTTAGTAAGATATAGAAGCTGTTTTTTTAAATATCTTTAGTACTACATTTACTTCTTATAGTATTGCTTTAGCGTATTAAAATATATAATAATATTATATAAATAGGTTTTATAGAAACGGTCTAAATAAGTATTTAATATACTATTAATTTTGTTTTAAAAGGTTACTAGTATATTAATTGCTTATAAAAGGTAATTAAGTTTAGCCCTTTTTTATATCGTTATTTATTTCCTTAAAATCGATATAAAGTTAAGCTTTTTCTTTATCTTTACTATTCTTCGAAGTTAATAGTATAAAAGATTTATATTCTAATTTAAACTCTTTAATATGACCTTTTTATAGGTTTTCGTTAATATATTCCTTTTATAACTTTAAATACTTCTTATTTTAGTTATATATCTTATAGAATTTAGGCTTAAAGCCTTTTTTAAACTTAATTTTATTATCTTAACTACCTCTTAGTAGTAGCTTACCTTTAAGTTGCAGCGTAAATATATCGAAATATCTCTTTAGTATATTTTTAAGTATTTTTATATTACGATTTTTAAGGTGTTTGAAATTAATATTACCTTTTAGCCGTCTTATATACTATATTTACGCTTCGGGGTACTTTATATTTATAGTACCTTTTAAATACTACGAGCTTTTATATTAATTATCTTATCTTTTTCTCTTATTTCGTTTCTTAATCTTATTTTATTCTTAAGGTTTTGCTACTTAATATCCTTTAAGGTATTTAGTAGATTTTCTTTTAATAAATTATAAGTAGCTTTATAATTATCTTTAAGGCTTTTAGTATCTTTATTAAGGTTTAGTATTGTTTTTACTTATATTATACTAGTTATAGTTATATTATCTTTTATTATATTAGTTGTTTTATTATTATTTATTACGATATTTATTATAATATTTATTGCTATATAGGCCGCCTTATTATTATTATTGCTACTATTTCTTTTATAGTTATTCTTAAGTATTACTATATTTTAATTATTTTAGGGTTTTATATAAAGTTTTTTCTTTCTTAAACTATAAAGAGGGATATTGCTACGGAGAGATAGAGCGATAATACCGCACTGCTAAAAGGTCTCGCCCCGGCCCTAGTTAGGGGTCGGGACGTTAATTATCGTCTATATGCTTGCATCTCACATACCGACATACGAGTAGCCGGAGCGCTTACATCTCACGTTCCGTAATAATTGCCGCCTCGAAAGGAAAGACGATAACGTCCTCGTTGTCTATAAGACGGGACCTCCCCGGTTTATTAAGCCGGTGGCTAGAAGCTGCGCACGCTTACATTATCACGCGCGCCCGGGGGGAGCCTTATCTCCGTACGGACTTATAGGTCCACTTTCTCGCGCGGGGATCGAACCTACGCTAAAGGAATTGCTACTATTTGCTACGGAGAGATAGAGCGATAATACCGCACTGCTAAAAGGTCTCGCCCCGGCCTTAGTTAGGGGTCGGGACGTTAATTATCGTCTATATGCTTATATCTTATATACCGACATACGAGTAGCCGGAGCGCTTGTATTTTACGTTCCGTAATAGATATTTAAAGTATTATCTTTAAACCTTAAAAGGCCTTTATTTTAATCTATTTTAGGATTATATTAATATATTAAGGGTAGTCTTAATATAATATTATAGCTAATAGCTAAGATATTAAAGGAATCTTTAAAGTTATAAATCCTAATTATATATATTAGAGGATTAGTCTTATATATAATCTTACTATTATTATACTTAAAGGGTAATCTTTTTGCTAAAAGCAGTATATAAGGCTCTTTTTTTAATATAATTTTAAACGATTTACTATTATAAGAAATATATAGCTACTTATTATACCGTAATCTATAAATATATTATAGCGATATCCTTTTAATTTTAATAAAAAGGTTATTTTTATGCTTTAAGAATTATTATTTAATATAAGTAAGTTTTTTATTTTAAGGAATAGCCTTCTTATTTTTAAGCTCGTTAGTATTTTACCTTGTTTATAGACTTCTTAGTAAATCTTAATTCCTTTTATAGAATTAGTCTTTTTAAGTAACTAAGCTTCTTAATAGCTTTAAAAACTAAATTCTTCTTAGTTTTATAGTTTTTAACTATTTTACTTATAATATTAATACCTTTATTATAATCGATTTATTTTATCGCTTTTAATTATTAATTTCTTCTTACTTAGCCTTTAGCTAATTCTTAAGTATATTTTTCGAGAATCGCTTTACTTTTAATAGTATTTTTAAATTATAATTTTTGTTATAAAGATTATAAATAGTATCGAAATACTTCCTATATCGTTTAAAGATATCTTTAAAAACTAGGTTAAGGAATTTTATATCTTCTTTAAGATTATCTGCTAGCTTATTGTTCTTTTTCTTAAGAACGTCTTTATCTTTAATTAGTTTAGTAATATATATAAAAAGAGATATATAATCTTTCTTTAGCTTTATAATCTTATTCGTTAAAGCTAGGTTACTATCTTAAAAGTTTTTAATAGTTATTTTATTATATTGCTTAAAAAGTAAAAGGTATTTAATTTTAATCCGGTTATTAGTATTTTCTTATATAAGTTCTTTTTTATTAGCTTTAATATCCTTTTTAAGGTTTTCTATAAAAACCTTAGTATTAGTTATAAGCTCTTTAGTTATTATAGCGGGTTATTTATAAGTTTTCCTTAGTTTAAGAAACTAGCCGCTCCTTACTTATTTAACTTATATATAAAGTAGTTGTTATTATAGTATTTAGTTTAAAAAAGCTACTTATAAGTCTTATTCTTAATAGTAATTACTATATTTAGATTCTTAATAAAAGGAGTATAAGGCCTATCTTTATTTTTTTTCGTAGAAGTAGGCTTGTTATCTATTTTATTAAATTTAAAGTCGTTTAGATTATATCTACTATTATCTTTTATATTTAAAAGCATAACGTTTATATTAAAATAAGGAGTGTTTTCGTTATCTTTTTTAATAGTTAATATAAAGGTTTTATGCTTATATTTACCCTTAGTCTTAAAAGCATTTTTTTACTATTTATCTAAGCTTACCTTTATCTTTATTTTAGGTTCTTCTTTATAAAGACCCTTTATAAGCAAACTAGTCTTTAATAAACTAAAAGTTAGTATAATAAGCTTAATATTAATTTCTTTAGTATTCTTAGTAAAAGGTAGTAGTAAAGTATATCGCGGATTATAAGCTAAGAGGGTTTTATTCTTATAAATAAGTATATTCTTTTACTTAAAAGAATTCCTTTTCTTAATATAACCCCTTATAATATAGCTTTTCTTTTTATAGTTAAAGTATTAAATAGCTTTTTCAGTAGGCTTAAGCGGGCTTACCTTAAGGGTATCTTAGTTTATTGCGTTACTTAAGTCGCGCTTTTGCGCTTTATTATTTCTCTTAATAACCCCGCCGGGAATTAAATAGTGTGTTTTCTATTGCCGGCGTTTATACTACTTATCGTTTATTTAGACTGCTAAACTAATATAGTTTAAAATCGTCTTTAGCCTATTTAGGTAGTAAAGTTTATTTTTAACCTTTTCTTTTAACCCTTTATTAAAGGTAGCTATAAAGGTATCGTTTCTAAGCTTCGTAAGCTAATAAAGATATAACTTAAGGCTTTTTAATTTATGCTTTACTAATCGTTGCTTATTTATAATTTTAAACGTTTTTCGTAAAGCTTCTTCGAAGTTATGAAAATTCTTAAAAACTTTCTTTATCTTAAAATTCTTATCTTTAAGACTATTATCTATATCCTCCCTTAAATTCTGTTTTAACTATATTGCTATTATGCCTTATAGGCAATTAAATATAAATATTTAATTTACTACTTTTTAATTTATCGTAGTAGGATAAAACTAAAAATAAGTATTAAGAGAGGTAATAAACTTTTATAGCTTAGCTAATTGTTAAGTATAAGGTTTAGGAGGTTAATTCTTTAAAATAAAACTACTATTTATAGAGCTTATAAGGGGATAAGAAAGCTTTAAATGCCTTAAACTAAACTACGGTTTATTAGTTAGCTATAGTATTATAAAAGTAAATATTTATTTTTTTACTTATTATAATTAAATAAACGTAATTATAATAAATACCTTTCTTTCTAAATAGCTTAAAAAACTTACTAAGTAGAAAATACTAAGTAATCTTTATTAAAGCTATAAGTTATAACTTATACTATAAGCTAGTTTTATATTACTAAACTACTAATCTTTCGCTAAAATAAGTAGTTACGTATAATTTATTAGGTTTATAAATTATAGTAAAAAGGGAAAAAAAGACTTAGTATAAGAAATAAAACTAATTAAAGTAAAGGTATCTTATTATATAGATTTTATAGGTTAAAACTAGCTAAAGAAAAAGAAAAAAAGAAACGAAAAAGGTTAAAAGAAGGAGAAGAAAAGACCTTTTTTTATGCCTTTTTAAGGCTATTAAAAGGCTTTCCTTTTATATGTTTTTATATACTAATTTATAACTTATATCTTATATAACTTATAAGATTATTAAACTACCTTTATAGCTAATAAAAATAGCTTATAGTATCTTTATTACTAGTTATAAGTAATATACGCTTTATTACTTATAACTAGCTTATAAGACTAAATATCCTTATCTTAAAACCTTTAATAAGATTTTATCCTTTTTTTAAGCGAGGCCTTTTACCTTAGCTTTATATAAGGCATTAGTTAATTATATAAGGTATTAGTTAATTTATTTAATACTAATCCCGTTACTAGCGAAAGCTAGCTTAAGCTAATTATAGGCGTATTTAACCTAAACTGCTTATAGCTTATACTAGCCGTTTTTAACTATTAAGCTATATCGTCTCTCCTTATAACTACTAGTATCTACTTTAATAGTTATAACTTATAACTAGCGGTATTTACTTTATTAGTTTCTTTTTTATATTTAGTAGTATTTACTTTATTTAATATTAGTACTTTTAGTACTTAGGATTATTAATAAAATAGGGTTTCCGTTATATATAAGTAGTAGTCTGTTTTTTATCCCCCTTTTTTAGCCGCTTTTTTTACGCGGGGGTAAGAGAATAAGCAAGGTTTTAGCCCGCGCTTTTTTTATAAGTAGTATAACTAAGAATACTAAAAGATTAAGCTTATAGCGGGCCTTGTTAATAAGAATTTAACGCCTTTTTATTATATATATCTTTTTAATTGGGCTTACTATTTATTTACACCGTTTAGTTATTAATCCTATATATAACTACTAAAATAAAGCTTTTTATATCCCGCGCAAGCTTCTAAGCTTTTCTTTTTTTTTATAAAGAAAACACTCTTATTATCCTTATAAATCTATTATATACTTACCGCCTTGTTTTTACTATATTATTATTGCTATTACTATTATACTAATAAAAACGTTGAATTCTGTTATCTTAATATAAGCTTAAATTTTAAGCTAAAGGAGGAAAATACTAATAGTAATAAGGCTTAAGCTCGCCGCAGTACTAAGCATAAGATCTTATATTATATATATATATCTATAGCGCTTATTAAGTAATAATATACTTATCATTTTTTAAGGCTACTAAAATTAAGCCTATATATATTTAAGCTATACCCGCTATATAAGCGTATATAGTTTATATTATTAACTTCTTTCTAGCTATTGTTAAAAAAGCGTGCGTTATTTATTCTTTAAGTAACTATTTTTATTTTTAAGTAAGTAGCTTTATATTTAACTTATTTTTAGTTTATAGCTAACCTTATTATAGCTTACTACTCTTAATAAAAACGCAGCTAATACGCTCTATACCGCTTAAAAAAGGTGTTAAATTTAAGTAAGCCTATTAAGCAATATATATATATAAAGCTTACTTTTATAATAATAAAGCTTTAATAGTATACTTAAGTTATAATAGTATAAGCTTTTATATTTAATACTGCTTTTAGTTTAGCCTTGCTTAATAAAAACATAAAGCTACTTACCTTTACCTATAGTCGCTTTATTAATAATACGTATATAGCTTATATAGCTAACGCCGAATTCTTTAATAAAATAAGCGGTATAATTAAATTTCTATACTAAACCGTTTATGCAATAGCTCGAAATTTAGCGAACATAAAAAATAGACTAAGTATAATAGCCGGCTATCTTATCTTTAATAGTAATATAAGCCGGGATATTGCTTTTAAAGGCCTTTTACTTAACTAAAATTTAAAATAGGCTTTTACCGCCTTCGTTTTATTAAAGTTTATTTTACTTAAGATCTTATAGAAATATCTTTATAGCTTATATATAGCACTTTTAACTATAGCTTAATATACTTTAAAGCATATTTATTAAGATTTCCTAAGGTTTTTATAAAATTTAGCCTTTAAATTTATTTCAGACATTTAGCTTTTACACTTATAATTATATTAGTAGACGTAGCTACTAAATAGCTTTTAATAAAGCCGCTTTTAATAAAGCCGCCCTTAATTAAACCGCTTTTAATATTATAAGCCGCCTTAAAAAATATAAGTATAAAGAAAGTATAAGTAATTACTAAGCATAAGTATTATAAGTAAGTAAAGCGGGGTAATATTAATATATTTCTTAACATAAAGCGTATATATAAACAGCAATATATATATATACATATATAGAAATAAGACTTAAAACCTTTAAAAAAGAATTTAAGATATCTTCTTAAGAAAAATACTTACTTTATCTTTTTTATTCTTTTTATATATAATTATAGTTTAATTTAAGAAAGTTTAGTTTTACTAAAATATTACTTGCTTCTTAATATATTATACAGCTGATTTTAATTATAAGGCAGCTGTTCTTCTTACTAAGTTTAAGCTTTTTAAGAATAAAATAATAAATAATCTTATATGTTTCAACGTACTTAAATAAACTTAATATAAAATATTATAAATTAGCGTATTTAAAGGTCTTAAAGTTAAAAATAAAAGGGTCCTACTTAATATATTAAAATATTTATTTTTATACGAGCTATTAAGTTTAAAATACCTTTTAAAGCAAGGGATTAAGACCGCGCTTTTTTATATTTCTTACTATTTAATAATATTATTAAACTGTTATAATTCTAATTTTTTTATAAAGGCTTTAGCAATTGTTAGCGTTATAAAAGTTATAGTTATTAACTTATTTATTAACAAAATATAAATATATTATAAAAAAAAGCATAAGTATAATATGTAAATAAATTTTACTATTATTTTTACTAACCTATTATCTTTTTAAGCATAAAATTCTTTTTTAAGTTATAAAATAAAAATAATAGTTTATAAAAACAAAGTAAAATAAAGAATATATAAGCTTACTTATATATTATATTATAATAAAAGTCTTAATAACTCTTTTATATATAAAAAACAAAGAATAATAAAAAAAGGGCTTTTTAAAGTTATCTTTAAATATAGCTTTTCCTATATATTGTATAGTTTATAATAAGACGGCGTACTACTAATAACTAGGTTTATTATAAAAGTTTATGCTATTATTATAAGCGTTTTTACACGCCTTAAATATTTTACTGCTATTACGTTATATATTTATTAAGTGATTAAGACTTAAAGTTTATTTAGCTTTTTATTTTACCCTTTCTTAAAGTGCTATAGCTTACTTAGTACCTATTTATAAGCTTTAAAGTTAAACCGCCTCTTTATATTAATTAAATATTTATTTACCTTAACTTTAGTAACTATATACATAATTAATCACTATTTTATATAACTTTAAATACTACTTAATATTCTTATTCTTCTTATAATATCGCTGTTTAATATTTTTACTTTTTTTGCTTATTAAATATATAAGCTAGCAATACTTATTTCTTAAGTCTATCTTAGCTTAAGTTAAAGTTAAGCTTTATTTTAACGCTACTTTTATTTGCCTTATTTTTAGCTTAATATATAAAGTCGCTTACTTTACTTATATAAATAATTAACTTTATATTCTTTTCTTTTACTTATATTATTACAATTCTATATTCCTTTAATATTAATTATAATAAAAGGCTTATATACTTACTACTTAAAGAAGCTTAATATACTTTTAGCTATATACTATCTCGGATTAATTAAACTATTTATCTTATTTCTCTATTATTTAATATACATACTAGCTTTTTTTAGATTAAGGGCGATAATACGTTAAGTATTACTATTAAACCTTTTTAATAGTACTTTAATATAAAGTTATATAAAGTAAGCTTTATCCCTTATTTCCTTTCTTTTTTATTTAACTTCCTTTTTATTATAAAGTACTTTAAGTTTTTACAGTTTATTAGTATTATAAATATTAATATATTTTTTAACTTTGCTTTTAAAAAGTTTAAATGTTTTATAAAAATAAGCAGCTTATTGCGGAACTCTTATTATTTCTTATACGATAACTAGCTTCACTTAATTTATCTAATTTAAATTTACTACTAAGAGAAAAGGAAAAAAACTTGGCGCTAATTACTAAACTAAATAAGGTAAAGGTATCCTATTATACGGATTTCTTAGGTTAAAACTAGCTAAAAAAGAAGAAAAAAGAAAAGGAAAGGGGTTAAGGGAAGGAGGAGGAAGGACCTCCTTTTATACCCTTTTAAGGCTAGTAAAAAGCTTTCTTTTTATATGCTTTTATATGCTTTTATATACTAATTTATAACTTATTCTTCCTATAACTTATAAGGTTACTAAACTACTTTTTAAGCTAATAGAAATAGCTTACGCTATCTTTATTACTAGTTATAAGTAATATACGCTTTATTACTTATAACTAGCTTATAAAAGTAAATATTCGTATCTTAAAACCTCTTACGAGATTCTATCTTCTTTTAAAAGGAGACCTCTTACCTTAGCTTTATATAAGGTATCGGTTAATTATACGAGGTAATAGTTAATTTATCTAATACTTATCTTATTACTAGCTAAAGCTAGCTTAAGCCGTATATAAGCATGTTTAGCTTATACCGCTTATAGCTAATACTAGCCGTCTTTAACTATTAAGCTATATCGTTTCTCCTTATAACTACCGGTATTTACTTTAATCGTTATAACTTATAACTAGCGGTATTTACTTTACTAGTTCTTCCTTTATATTTAGCGGTATTTACTTTATTAGATATTAGTACTTTTAGTACTTAGGATTACGAAGAGAATAAGGTTTCCGTTATATATTCCCCTTTTTAAGGTCTCTTTAAACCTAAAAAGAGAAATGTTCTTTCTTTTAAAGTTATTCTTAACCTTTTAAAAGCTAACTAAAAAATTAATAAAATCTTACTTTTAAGAGAGTAACCTTAAGAATTCTTTAAAGAAAATCCTAATCTTTTATCTTTATAAATCTTTTAAAGAAAATCTTGTTTAGATTTCTTTTTACCTTTCTTAACTAAGGATAGTAAAGAAATCCTAGCTTAAAGAAGCTAATACCTTTATTTAAGGGTTTTATAGATTAAAATCCTTAACCTTTCTTTAAGTATTTTTTAATTGCTTTATAAGTTCTTAAGTATTATCTAAACTAAGATAGTCCTTTTACTTTATTAAATAAAAGTATTCTTAATTTTCTATCTTCTTAATAAGTGTAGTCTTTACTATATATTTGCTTTCTTTAACTCTTTTTAAGTCTCGCTCTATTACTACCTTAGCCTCTTATAGACTTAGCTTTAGAAAAAATACATAAGAAATAAAGTATATAAGTAAACTAGTTAAAAGTTTTAACTTATAGTTAACCTTTCCTATTTTCTTTATAACTTTAAAAGGTCCTATCCTCTTATAATCTAAAGACTTATAAAGTTAATTAGCCTTAAGATTCTTTATTAAAAAATATACTTCATCGCCTTTAAATAAAAAGGGTCTTAAAGACTATCTCTTACCGTAATAATATAATATCTTCTTAGCAATATATTTTAATTTTCATTTTATAAATCTATATAAGCTAATTAACTGCTTAGAGTTTAATATAGCTTTTTTAGCTAAAACTTCTTTAAATAAAGAAGAATTATAAGCTTTAAGTATAAAGCTATAATTTGCGAATACTAAAGTATTCTTTATAGGTTTAGAATAAGAGGTATTTTATACTAACTATACTATAAGTAATTTTAAAAGCTAAATATCCTATTAATATTTATATAGCTTTTAAGATATTGCTTAAGCGTTTAATTTAATCGTTTTATTATTCCGTTTATTATAAGGTAAAAGGCAGTAGATAATTTATGCTTTATACTTAAAGCTTATATTAAATTTTATTAGAAATTAGAAATCGATTTCCGATCTTTATCCAAAATAATCGAACTTAGAAGTCCTTAATTAGCTATAATATATCTTATAAAAGTATGAGATAACTTTTTTATATCTATAGCTTTATACGTAAAAAACAAAATAGCTATACTTTATAAAACGATTTACTATAACTAAAATAAAATTGTATTCTATATTAGTTATAAGATCTATAAATTTTAGTAATTTCGTAAAAAGGTTTAAGGCTATAAATTCTTAAGGTCTTAAAAGAACTTTTAAAGAAATTAAGTTATTATAAGGCTTATATTATATAGCCTTGCTTTTATTATATACTTTATATAACCTAATAACTCCTTAAGTTTTTTTATATAGGTTATAGGTATTGTAATAGTTTTTAATCCTATTATATATTTTCGTAATACCTTAATATCTATATAAAGGGTGCGAATAAAAATCTATTATAACTATTTTCTTAGTCTTTAAAGTAAGGAATAGCTTATTTTTATTAAACGCTATTTTCTCCTCCTACTTAAGATTCTTATATCTTTTCTTATTTAGGTTCTTTTAAGAATTCTTTAGTAATTTTAAAGTAATAAGATCTCTTTATATATTAAATAGTATATATAACGTCTTTAACTTTTAATAACTATTATTATATTAAAATAATAAGGTCTTTTTATAAGGCTCTTTTTTATTGTTAAAGTTCGGTTATTAGCTAATTATATTAACTTAGTTATTTTTAAAACCTTTCTTATAAAAAAGTTTTTAATAAAGTTTTAAAAGAAATTTAGCCTATCTTCTTTACCTAGTATTTAATTACTATATCGTGGTAAAAAAACTAATATTCTTTTAATCCGTATAAACCTTAAGTTAATATTTATTCCCTAGGATATAATATTAAAATATTTTAAAAGCGTATATTATAACTAAGAGTTCTTTATTATAAAAAGAGTAATAAGTCTTTATAGTTACTAGCTTTTTCGAATAAAACGCTGTAAAGTTAAGAATATTGTTTTCGGCGCGCTAGCTTAACTACGCACTTAATACAAAGTTAAAAGTATCTATTCCTAACTTAAACGGCTTCTTTATATTATAAGTATTTAATATAAGTTCTTTAATAAGTCATTCTTTAATCTTTTTAAAGGCTTTATTTACTTTTAAGTTCTACTTAAAAAGGGCCTTTTTAGCTTTCTTTAATACTTATAATCTTAGTATAATTATCTTAAAAAGGTTCGATATAAACTTTTTATAATAATTTATATATCTTATAAAGCTTTAAATTTCCTTTATATTTATAAGATTTTTCTAATCTTTAATTATTAAAGTATTTTAAGGGTTTATTTTTATATAAAAAAGAGTAATTATTTACATTAAGAATTCTACTTTTTATATATAAAAGCTATATTTCTTTAGTAAAATATATAAGCTAGCTTTTCTTAATGCGTTAAGCACTATATCGACTTCTTTATAGTATTGCTTTAGCGTATAAAAGTATATTGTTATATTATTTATTAAGCCGTACAAAAACGGTTTAAATAAGGATTTAATATACTATTAATTCTCTTTTAAAAAGTTACCGGTATATTAATTTATTTTTAAAGCATAACTTAAAATTCATAAAGTCCGAATTGCGTTTTAAAGGCTCTTTTAAATTAGCCTCCTTCTTTAATATATATTTAACTATAAGTAGATTCAAGGTTAACTTTAATATATTACTGCTTATATACTAACCTATCCCTTATTTTACTTATAAGAGGTAATAAAGTCCGGTCTTTTATTATATCGTTATTTATCTCTTTAAGATTAATATTAAGTTTAGTTTTTTCTTTATCTTTACTATTCTTTAAAGTAAATAGTATAAGAGCTTTATATTTTAATTTAAACCTTTTAATATAACTTTTTCGTAGGTTTTTATTAATATCTTCTTTTAATAACTTTAAATACTTCTTATCTAAGTTATTTATTTTATAGAATCTCAGCTTAAAGCCTTCTTTTAACTAAATTTTATAATTCTAATAACTTTATAGTAGTAGCTTATCTTTAAGTAGCGGCGTAAATATATTGAAATATCTCTTTAGCATATTTCTAAGTATTTTTAAATTACGATTTTTTAGGTATTTTAAGTTAATAGTACCTTTTAAACGTCTTATATACTATACTCGCTTTTTAAGGTGCTTTAAATTATTAGTACCTTCCGAATACTTTAAGCTATTCTTATATATCTTATTCTTAATCTTTCTCTTATTCCGTTTCTTAATCTTATCTTTCTTCTTAAGGTATTGCTACTTAATATCCTTTAAAGTATTCGATAGATTTTCTTTTAATAAATTATAAGTAGCTTTATAATTATCTTAAGGGCCTTTAGTTTCTTTACTAAGGTTCGGCGTTATTTTTGCGTATATTATATTAGTCGTAGTCGTATTATCTTTAGTTATATTAGTCGTTTTTTGTTTTTCGTTATAATATCTATAAGTGCGATATTTCTATCTATATAAGAAGCTTTAATGTCCTTATTATTACTATTCTTTATATCGTTATTTTTAAGTATTGCTATATTTAAATTCTTTAATAGTTTCGTTTTAAGGTCGTCTTTTATTAAACTATAAAGAGGAATATTTAAGGTATCGTCTTAAAACCTTAAAAGGTCTTTATTTTAATTTATTATAAGATCATATTTCTATAAAAGAGGTAGTCTTAATATTATATTATAGCTAATAGCTAAGATATTAAAGAAATCTTTAAAGTTATAAATCCTAATTATATACTTAAGAGGATTAGTCTTTAGTATAATCTTACCGTTATTATACTTAAAGGGTAATCTTTTAGCTAAAAGAAAGATATAAGGCTCGTCTTTTCTTTTATAACGTAGTTTTAAACGATTTACTATTATAAGGCAAATATAGCTGTTTATTATACTACAATCTACAAATATATTAAGGCGATACCCTCTTAATTTTAATAAAAATGTTATTTTAATACTTTAAGAATTATTATTTAATATAAGTAAGTTCTTTTTACTATAAAATAGCTTTATTATTCTTTAGCTCGTTCGTTTTCTACCTTATCTACTAACTTCTTAGTAGATCTTAATTCTTTTTATAGAATTAGTCTATTTAAGTAACTAAGCTACTTAATAGCTTTAAAAACTAAATTTTTACTAGGTTTATAATTTCTAACTACTTTACTAATAATATTAACACCTTCTTTACGATCTATATCTTTTTATCGCTTTTAGTTGTTAATTTCCTCTTATTAAGCTTTAAGTTAGCTTTAAAGTATACTATTAAAACATTGCTTAGCTTTATATAGTATTTCTAAATTATTAACCTTATTATATAGGTAATAATTTATTTTAAAATACTTACTATATTGTCTAAACGTATTTTTAATACTTAAGTTAAGGAATTCCGTATCTTCTTTAAGCTTATCGGCTAGCTCGTCGTTTTTCTTCTTAAGATCGTCTTTATCTTTATTAAGATTAGTAATATATATAAAAAGAGATTAATAGTCTTCCTTTAGCTTTATAATCTTATTCGTTAAAGCTAAGTTACTATCTTAAAGGTTTTTAATAGTCGTTTCGTTATACTGCTTAAAAAGTAAAGATTATTTAATTTTAATCCGGTTATTAGTGTTTTCCTATATAAGTTCCTCTTTATTAGCTTCGATATCCTCCTTAAAGGTTTCTATAAAAATCTTAGTATTAGTAGTAAGTTTTTTAGTTATTATAGCGGGTTTATTATAAGTCTTTCTTAGTTTAAGATCCTAGCCGCTTCCTTATTTATCCGAAAGATATATAAGGTAGTTATATTTATAGTATTTAGTCTAAGAAAGGTACTTATACGCCTTATCCTTAATATTAATAACTATATTAAGATATTTTAGACAAGAAGCGTAAAGCCCGTTGCTATCTTCTTTCTTAAAAAAGGGCTCTTTATTTATTTCTTTTAATTTAAGGTCTTCGGCATTATCGCTATTATTATCTTCCGTATTTAAAAGCATAACGTTCTTATTAAAATAAAAAGTGTTTTCGTTGTCTTTATTAATAGTTTATAAGAAGGTTCTGTGCTTATAATTATCCTTAGTCTTAAAAGCATTTCTTTATTAGTCGTTTAAGCCTTTAGCTTCTATTTTTATTTCTTTATTAGGTTTTTCTTTATAAAGACCTTTTATAAGCAAACTAATCTTAAATAGACTAAAAGTAAGTATTATAAGCTTAGTATCGATTTAAGTATCCTTAGTAAAAGGTAGTAGTAAAGTATATCGCGGATTATAGGCTAAGAAGGTATTATTTTTATAAATAAGCATATTCTTTTCTTTAAAGGAATTCCTTTTCTTAATATAATGTTTTATAATATAGCCTTCCTTCGCATAGTTAAAGCATTAAGTGGCTTTTTTAGCGGGCTTTAGCGGGCTCGCCTTAAGGGTATTTAGGTCTATAGCGTTACTTAAGTCGCGCTACTGCTTTTTATAATTTTTCCTTATAACCTTGTAAAAGGTTAAACGGTATTTCTTTTACTACTAACGTTTATATTGCTTATCGTTTATTTTGACCGCTAGACTAATATAGTCTAAAAGCGTCTTTCGCGTATTTAAGCGGTAAATTTCGTCTTTAACTTCTTCTTTAAGTCCTTTATAAAACGTAGCTATAAAGGCATCGTTTTCTTATTTTAGCTTAAAAGGTAATTATCGGAATCGAGGTATATAAGCCGATAAAAACGTAACCTGCTTAAGGCTTCTTAATTTATACTCTATTAAGCGTTGCTTATTTATAATTCTAAATATTTTTTATAAAGCTTCTTTAAAGTTATCGAAATTCTTAAAAATATTCTTTATCTTAAAATTCCTATCTTTAAGACTATTATCGATATAGTCCTTAAGAATTAGTTAAAACTAAATTACGGCTAGGCCCTGTAAGCAACTAAATATAAACATAACCTTTACTACTTCTTAATTTATTATCGTAAGATAAAACTAAAAATAAGCTTTAAAAGAGTTAATAAACTTTTATAGCTTAGCTAATTCTTTAGTATAAGGTTTAGGAGCTTTAATATTTAAAATAAAACTACTATTTATAAAGCTTATAGGGGGATAAAAAAGCTTTAAATGCTTCGAACTAGCTTATAGCTAACTAGTTAGCTATAATATTATAAAAGTAGATATTTCTTCTTCTATTTATAATAATTAGATAAACGTAATAATAATAAATACCTTTCTTTACTTAATAGCTTAAAGAACTTTCTAAGTATAAAAATGCTAAGTATTTTCTATTAAAGCTATTAAGTTTATAAAGATTTTTATAAGCTAGTTTTATATTGCGGAACCTTTATCGTTTCTTATAAAATAAGTAGCTTTGCTTAATTTATCTAATTTCAATTTACTAATAAGAAAAGGAAAAGAAGACTTAGTGCTAATTACTAAACTAAATAAAGCAAGGGTACTTTTTTATTCGGATTTCTTAGGTTAAAACTAGCTAGAAAAGAAAAAGAAATAAAAAGAAAGAAGTTAAGGGAAGGAAGAAGAAAGACCTCCTTTTATACTTTTTTCAAGCTACTAAAAAGCTTTCTTTTTATATGCTTTTATACACTTTTATATACTAATCTATAACTTATACCTTATATAACTTATAAAGTTACTAAACTACTTTTTAAGCTAATAGAAATAGCTTATACTATCTTTATTACTAGTTATAAGTAATATACGCTTTATTACTTATAACTAGCCTATAAGACTAGATATTCTTATCTTAAAACCTTTTATAAGATTCTATCCTTTTTTAAAAAGAGGCCTCCTGCTTTAGCTTTATATAAGGTATTAGTCGATTATATAAAGTATTAGTCGATTTATCCGATACTAATTCTATTACTAGCCGAAGCTAGCTTAAGCTAAATATAAGCCTATTTAGCCTATACCGTTTATAGCTAATACTAGCCGTCTTTAACTATTAAGCTATATTATCTCCTTTTATAACTACATGTATTTACTTAAATAGTAATAACTTATAACTAGCAGTATTTACTTTACTAGTTACTCCTTTATATTTAGCGGTATTTACTTTACTAGATATTAGTACTTTTAGTACTTAAGATTACTAATAGAATAGGGTTTTTATTATATAACTCCTTATTATAAATTAAGTAATTATACTTTATAACATTAAACTATATTAAAAAAAAGCTTACTAAGTATTATGTTTTATTTAGCCTTAGAAAAATTATTATACTACTTATAATCTATCTTAAGTAGTTTAATTTTAAGTGTACCTTTCCCTTAAGATTATATAACTATAATATTAATATACTTAAAAATATATTATAAATAAATTTAAATATAGGTTAGTGCTTATTACTTTTTAAGAAAGTTATATTCTTTTTATAAAGACTATTTAAGTATTATAAGGCTTTCGTATAAAGCGGGATAAAAGTATAATAATAATTTATAAACTTAAGGAAAGTTTAAACGCTTTTTATATTTCTTAGTACTTATTATATTTAAATAGCTTAAATCTTTTTTAAGTTATATTAAACTTTACTTTTAGCTTATATAATAAAGCTTAAGTATTTTTCTTTTTTTATTATAAAGTAATGTTTTTATAGGTTTAATAATAAGCTTACCTTTTAAAACTTTTAAAGCACTTTTGTTACTTTTTTAATAGTTTTAAAGTAACTTAAATAAGTAAATTAGTATATTATATCATTTATTTATAATAAACTTCTAAAAGTCGTTTTTTAGTACTTAGTTAATATAATATTAAAAGGTAGCTAGCGTTTTTATAAAGCTAATTAAGTATACTTATTATTTAAATAAGCTAAACCTTCTTTTAAAAGCTATTTTAAACTTATAGCCCATCGTAATTTAAATATTATAAAGTACTATAATAATGTTAAGTTTTATAAACTAATATACTTTTTTATAATATTTCTAGTATTTTTATAATAAATATATAAGCTGGCTAACAGCTAAGTAAGGGTAAGACCCTGTAAAACTAGTAGTGCAGTTACCTTATAAAGCTATTATAAAGGGCAATAATACTATTAAGTATTACTAGCAGACTTTTCTCTATTAATATAACGGTAACCCTTTTTATTATATTATAATTATAACACTTAATAATAGCTCTTTATTTAAGACCGGGCGATAGATAGCAACTAGCTTAGCTATAGTAAGTTAATAAGGCAAGCACGTATTAAGCGCGCGGTATTAGCGGGGCATAAGACCTAAGACATAATTAGACGTCGGGCAGCTAGGCCTATAGGTAACTATATTAACTAGCCGAAGCGCGCGGCGCGCTAAGCCTTAAGAGCCCGCGTTCGCTAAGGTATTCTTACCTATAGGAACCGGGGCCTATAAGCAGCTTAAGGGCGTGCTGCTATAAAGGGGGGATAGTTATAAGGTAGCTAGTAGCTAGGCGGGGGTAAGACCCCGTTAGACTAGTAGTGCAGTTGCCTTATAAAGCTAGCGTAAGGGGTAGTAATACTATAAAGTGTTATTAGCGGAAATTTGTTTATTAGTGCGATAGTAACCCCTCTTATTATATTAAATAATAGTAGTATATTTTATTTTATAATTATATTTAAAGCTTAGTAATTATAATTAAAGTATATATAGCTATTTAATATCTTTAATAATAATACTCGCGCTATAAATTATAAGTTATTAAAGCAGATAAAATTTGCTTTTTATAACTTATTTAAAGTCTTTTAAAAGATAAAGAGCTTTTCTTTTAATATATTATATAAAGGCCTTTATAATAATAGTAGCTTTTTACTACTTTTTTTTTAAAGTAAAATAAATCTTATAGTTTATACGTAGTTAAAACAAGGGCTACGTAAGTGCTTTAAAAAGTATAAGAAGGTCTTAATAGCCTTATAATACTTAAGCTAAAATATAGTTTTCTAAGTTAATTAGTGTTTTTAGCTAAAAGGCTATTATATATTTTTATTATAATTAACTTTACGTTTAATACTTATAACCGCCTTTAGCAACTTTTTTAAGCTTTTTCCTAATAATATTCTACTATAAAAATCAATATCCTTATAAGCTTTACTTTTTAAATACTTATAATCTTTACGGCTTTTTTTAACTTTTAAAAGCTGATTTAAATTCTAACTTTTTAATATTTAATTTCGTTCCCTTAAGCGTTATAAACTATCTTTTATGTCTTTCTTTATAGCCTTCTTTAAAATATATTATAGCTTAACCTTACTATTTTATGTATAAACGTTTATTTTAAATACTTTTAAAATTTTAGTTTAAACGCTAAAACTTCTTTTATTTAAATCACTAATATACTTTTTAAGAAACGCTCTAACTACTATTTGATTTTATTTATAAAAAAAGTATTTATAGCCTTATTATTACTTTTTGATTTACTATAGTATAATAATTATAGCTTATATTTATAAATATATTAAGCATTTTCTTCTTACAAATATTAACTTTAGGCAATACTAAGTTTAGTATAAAGTGCTCTTTTATTAACTTTAAAGCTACTTACTATCTTTTCTTCTTTTTAGCGCTTAACTTTATACTAAGGTTTTTTTTCTAAAATTAAAATCTACTTTAGCTACTTTCTTCACTATAGCTATAACTATTTATAAAGTGCCCTCTTTTTTCTTCTTATAAAGGTAAGTAATATACCCCGTCGTTTTATAAACTTAATATTTCTACGTATTAAGTCAACTTTATTTTCTTTTAAGCTAAGTTATAATATTAATTCTATTTATTAAAGTATTACTCTTTAAGTTCTTTTAATCTTAAGTTACTATTATAGGATAAGGCGCGGAACTTACTATAACCCGAGCCTTTATCCCCCAATAAGAAAATCACTAGTATATATCTTAAAAATATAAAGTAAGTCCCTTAGTAATTATAAGATAACCTTACCACATTACGATTAGATTTCTTAAATATTATACTATTAAATGCATTACTTAAGCAATCTAGGGGAATTACTAAGTAAACGCTTAACGTATAGTAAATACTAGGAGATTATATGTAAATATGTTAATTTAATTCCCTTTAAATATACTAAGAAAAAACTAAGAAATTATTAAGAAGTTAAAAGTTCTTTTAGGAAATTACGGTATAAATAAAGAGTATATCTCTAAACTAAAAAGAAAGGAGTAAGTAATTATTTTACTTATAAATTAATAGTTAAATTAGCTTTACTTTAAAGCTTACCCTTTTATAAATAGTAGTTAGCCCGATTTTAGTTAAATAGTCTTACTTATAACTCCTTTCTTAGGCCTTATTATAGTATATAATCGCTATTTTTTTTAACTAACCTATAGGTTACTAATTCTGCTAGTATACTATATAATAAATAGTAGTAACTCTCTTTTTTAATTTTTATTAACCGTAAATTACTATATACTAAGGTTTTATAATTATAAGAAAATTAAAAGTACGGATTAGTGCTAATTAAGCACTATATACTAAAGGATATTCTATTAGGAAAAAAGCTTTAATTAGTATATAACTTAATCTTTAAAGCTAATTAGTTTTTTATTAAATAGCTACTTTAAAAACTTTAAAAAAGAAGCTAACGCTTAAGATAAAGAAGCTTAAGCTATACGTATTTTCTATTCTTACTATACTTAATACTTATTTAATAGCGACTTCCTTTAGCGCTTATACTAAGCTAACTTAGTTATCCGGTTTTTTAATAGTTAGCGGAAGAATCTAAGGCTTATTTAGCTTAAAATCTTCGACTTTAATTCTACGGAAAGATAAAAAGCTAAAAACGCCTTCTTTACTTAAGTTCTTTAGCTATAATACTATCTTAATAGAAAACTATTTAAAATAGGCCTTATTACTAATTAAGCCGCCGGGACGCCTTTAAAGATACTTTAGTAAGGTTTACGGCGACTTTAAGTAGGACGCTAATCTAAGCCTTAGCCGTAACGCCGCCGCTACTAGCCGCCGGTATAACGCCCCTTATTATGCTTACGCTTATCCTTATAATAAAAGATATCCTTAACTACTTACTTAACCGGCTTTATATAAGTTTATAGCCGGTCGATTGCTATAACGGCTATAAAAAATAACTAAGCCCGAAGATAATCTTATATTTTCGTATATAAAACGTTAGTTACTTTAACTTAATAAGCCCGTTTTATATATCGTTTAATACTATTAAAGAAACTAATAAAAATATTATATATTAAAGCGTAAAAAGGTTAATAAACGCCTTTAGCTAAGTAGCTATTTATAGACCGGATTATATAAACAAACGAGCTACTTTAATCCTAAGCTTATTATATAGTACTACTATTAAGTAAGATTCCGGAGATTCCTTTTAATATAAACTAATTATTGCTTTATAACCTAGGTTTAAGTTACGAAGCTTAGCGCTAAAAGCTTTATACCCGCTTTATTATATAACTAAAAGTAGCAGCTTAAGCCTTATAAAACAAGATATTCTTAGTTAATAATATTATTAATAGCACGGACTTTTAAGGCTAGATTTTACGCTTTAAGCGTAAAGCTAAAGTAGCCCTTTATATAGAATAATACTTAACTTTAATTATATACTAATAACTAAATACTGTTTTATACGAATTCTTTTACCGGTTAACCGGGATTAATAATTTTAACAAATAAGTTATAAAATATAAACAGCTAATTCCTTAGCTTTTAATAAAGCTTACTATTAAATTATAAAGCAAGCTAGTTAATAAACTCGCGATTAAACTAATACTACCGCCGTTTATTAGCTAATCGCCGTTTATATTATAAGTATAACCCGCGGCGCTATAAGCGGAACTTAGCTTAAGTATAAGGTTATAGCGGTCGGGAAAAGCATAGAATACCGCCGCTTTTAATATTAGTAGATTCCCGGCTAACGTAAGGCTATTAGCCGTCTTAGTAACTACTATATAGCCGCCGTAGCCTCTACCGCTAATACCTATACCTACGTTAGCCGGCCTTAAGCTATAGTAAAAGCTATAAAAAGCCTTTTCCGCGCTTTTAACTTAAAGTATAAGAAATATCCCGATTTTTATTAACTTTACTTAAGAGGTTTAAGCGGCTACTATAGCTAAAAGCGGCGCTTATCTTCTTTTAAAAGTAGTAAATCGGATTATATACATATATAAAGACGCTAATACTATGCTAATAAGTAATACGCCTAAGCTAAGAAATATTAATAACAAAGTATAAGTAAACTAAATTTACTTTATAAGTAAGGAACCGCCTCTTTTTACCTTAGCTATAGTCTTTATACCTATTAAAGATATACTTATTATTAAAGCAACGCTTACTAAGCTTATAAATTTGCTAAATAGACCGTCTTAATTTATATACGCTTAAGTTATAATCTATAAGAAAGAAAGGCCGACTAATTAACATAAGATTTATATTAATATAAGAGCTAACCGCTATTATATTTAAAAGAACTTTTTTTAATACCTCGTTATTATTATAGTTAATTGTCCTTAGATATTACTATTAGCTAGTATTAAGTTTACTTTTATAAAAAGGTAAGCGGAATTCGATGTTTATATCCTTAAAACTTAGTAGAAGTAGCTAGCTATATAAGCTATATATACTAAGGTATTAATTACCTGCAAACTTACTATAAGCTTATTACTTAGTTAATTTTAAAGTATTTTATATAAAGTTAACGTTATAAACTTTATAATATATATGATTTTTAAACTTATAGCGGACTTAAGGTTAATATATTAATAACTTAGTAAAAAACGTACTATTTATAGCGTAGCTAATATACTTATCCTGCTTAGTATAATAGTAAGCCTTTCCGCTATAATAAAAAGAATTCTTATTATATAAGACTTTTTATTCTTTCTTAATAAAAATAAGCTCGCTTATAATCTCTTTACTAAAAACTAGCCGCTTATTATAGTAAGTACTAGTAAATAGCTAGTATAACTTTATTAAAGTTAATATATTTATACTATAGTTAACCTTTATAACTAAGTATAGTTTATAAATATTAGTTTAATAGCACCTGCTTATAATAGGCCCTAGGTTGCTATAAACAATTTTAATAATACCGCTACTATTAATAACCTAAATAACTTTAATATTACGGCTTAACTTAATATTAAACCCCCGCTATAGGATTTAAGGGTTAATTCTTACCTTAAGCTAAGCATTAAACGGAAAATATTGCTCTTAAAAGTTAAGTCTTAAGATATAGTAAAAATATATAATACGGATCCGGCGCTTGCTTATTTTTTCTATAAGCTCGCGGATAACTTCCCTTAATTATAAAAGGATTAAGGTACTATTTAAGTTTACCTTAACTATTATATAAAGATACCTTTAGCTAATAATTAGAGTTAAATTAAGCTAGTATTATAGGTATATCTACATAACTATAAGGACTAAGACTTTATTAACTAAACGTATAATAAGCTTTATAAAAAAGGTAGGATAAAATAAGCTATTAAAGCTACTTTATTTGCTTTATTAATATTTATTGTTTTAAGATTAGTAAATAGCAACGATAAAGGCTATATAGTTATCGATCTTTATACGCTTAATAGCATTATAATACTAAATACTTACTTTATACTGCTTTAGTTTAATATAATTTAAAAGGTTTAAGGAAACTTTTTTTTTTTTAGTTAATACCCGCTTATTTTTCTATTAATTTCTAATTTACTTAAAATACTAAAAACGCTTTATAATAATTACTTACTAAGGCTTAAAGCGCTTTATAGTAGCTTTTATAAGTTATAAGAACTCCCTTACTTACGTTAAAAGGTTTATAAACTAAATTCTATACAATTATATTAACTATACCGCGGCATATATTAATAATATTATTATATTCTCGAACTCCGTTAAGAAATATATTGCTTAACTTATAGCGATCTTTAAGCTTTTTAAGGAGTATAACTTTACTCTCTTCTCCGGGAAATCCTTTTTAAGGTATCTTTTAATTTAGCTCCTTAAGTTCTAAGTTAATAAAGTTAGCTTTATAAATACTAATAAATATATACGCGCTCTTCGCGCAATCTCGTTCTCTAATACCTTTTAAAGGCTTAAGAAATAAAAGACCGCTAAGTTTAAAACTGTAAAGAAGAATAAGTAGCTTTTTATTAAGTAAGCGTAGGTTTATTTTATAGCTAAAACTAAGTTTACTTAAACCTTAGCGGAGCTCCGGGCCTTCTAAAAAATAACATTAGCACTTACTTTAAATATAGTACTTTATTATTTTAATCTATATAAGCTACTTTTTATTTAGTTAAATATAAGCTAAAAATTTACGTTTAGTGTTATTATAATTTATATCGCGCTAAGAACTTCTTAAAATCTAAAGTAAAGGCCGCTTTAAATAAGTCTCCGCTTTATTATATACTTAAGCCGCGAATTATAAGGCGGCGAGCTAAATTATTAGCTTATAAACATAAACGTTACTTATTTAATATAAGTATATTATAAGCTCAGGCTATACTTAATTAATATAAAATAAATAAAGTAATAGTTTTTACTATTTATACTGCCACTTATGCTATTATTAAGTAGTAGTTTCTTTTTACTATTAATATAAAAAGTAGTAACCGCTTAGCTTTTACCTCTTAATACTTTAGCTAGTTTCCCTTTAAAGTCTACTATATTTTAAGGCTAAGAATATCCTTATAAACCTCTTCTCCTAGCTCCTTACTAAAAGACCTCTGCTTATTAAAAATAGGGAGCTTAACCGCGTTTAAGAAGATAAGGTTTTTATTAAATAAGTTTACTTTATTACAAAAGCCCTTATTATCTTAATACTCTGCTAAGAAATTAAAAACGTATACGCTTTAAATAACTAATTAAGCCTTATCTTAAAATAACTTAGTACTACTAAGGCTTAAGAAGGACTTTCTTTTTTCCTCGTTACTAGCTTATTATACCTAAAAGAGACCGATAAGTGCCGCCGCTTATATATTCTTAACTTTTATATAAACCCGATTATTAAGGATAAATACCTCCGGAAGTTTTACCCCGGACGCCGCTATATATAAAAAGAACTTTTTATAAGCTTCGTTATTCTTTATCTTTTTAAAAGATTAATAAGTAATTAGCTAAGTATAATACTTATGATTATAACTAAATAAACCGCTTTAAGCTAGCGGGGGAACTAGTTCGTCTTTATTCCTTAAGTATTTTATTTAATATTATTACTATAGACTTTATTACCGGCCTCCTAAGTATTCCCTTTAACAGTCTTATATAAGTAATACCGTCTAAGAAATACTTTAATACTTTACTTATAGTATTTAGTAAATTCTTTAATATATACCTCCTCCTCTTAAGCTATAACTACTTTACTGCTAATAACTAAGCGTAAACGCTTTATAATAAGCTTATTAATTGCAATTTTAGGATTCTTTAGTAGATTATCTTTAACCGCGACTTAAAGTTTATATCCGCCTTTTAGCATACCTTTTAAGCCGCCTTAAAATTTAAGCTTTTAATTTTTACCGCTTAGTACTTTTAAACTAATAGTTTATCGGAATATCGAAACTAAATAGTAACGATTGCTTTATAAGTCTTTACTGCTAACTTGCTTAATAAATATTAAGTTAAAGCTTAACTACTCCTTTTATTCTTTTAAAATAACTCTTACTCCGCGGCTATTTAAACATCTTTTAATAAGCTTATTATAAGCTAATATATAAATAACGGCTTATAGTACTTTAAGAACTAAGCTAAGGAAGGAAGATAGAAAAAAAGGGGACCCCCGGAAAGTTTTAGTAATATTTTATATTAGTTATCTATAAAATGCAAATAAGTTCTAAAAAGCGTACTTATAAGCGAACTTTATAAAATAGTATTAAGTATTAACTATAGCTTTATACTTTACTTTATAATATAAAAGATTATCCGTTCCTTTAACCTCCTTAATATACCCCTTTCTAAACCTAAGAAGGCTATTATAAAAAGTAACGGTATAAAACCCACAATAAAAATTCAGTAGGTTTCCTTCGGTTCTCGCCTTTTATAGCATCGCTATTATTTCTAATAGTATTAAGGCGGCTTTAATTTCCGTTTGCTCCGCCTTTGCTTTTTAAGCCGGCGCTAGTTGCTTTTCTTAGGACATAACCTCGAATAGCGCCCGTAACTCCTAGGCTATCGGGTTCCACATTTTCTACTTTAAACTATTAGATATATAACAAGTTAAAGATTTTAATGCTTATGTTAATTTAATTTATAATATATTAAGTAAATATATTATATCTACTAATAAGGATCTAAGTAAAGATAGGAGGCGCAGTAAAACGCTCTTAAATTTAAATTACCTTGTTTAGTATAAAAGGTATTATAATTAACTTAGTTTAATAGATTTAGGTAAATTAGAAGCCTTTTAAGCCGGCGCTAGTTGCTTTTCTCGGTATATAACCTTAAATAGCGCCCGTAACTCCTAGGCTATCGGGTTCCACATTTTCTACTCTAAACTATTAGATATATAATAAGTTAAAGATTTTAATGCTTATATTAATTTAATTTATAATATATTAAGTGAATATATTATATCTACTAATAAAGATCTAAGTAAAGATAGGAGGCGCAGTAAAACGCTCTTAAATTTAAATTACCTTGTTTACTTAATAAATTATTATAATTAACTTAGTTTAATAGATTTAGGTGAATTAAAATCTATAAACAATCTATCTAAATTTAATAAAAGTTATTAATTATTACTTTTAGTCTAAGAGTGTAGTTTAAAAGGTAAAACGGTAGTTTTGCATTCTATAAATCTAAGTTCGATTCTTAACATCTGTATAAGACATAAGCTATTAAAAGCATAGTTGTTGCCTCTTTTTAATAAACAAATATAAAATTAAGGTGCTAATTTAAAGGAAGGATAAACAAGTACCACATAAAATTATAAAATTTAGTAATTTTTTAGGTGGTTTTATATAATAAATATGCTTTAACAGATAGTTTAAATTTAAATTTCAAAGGTTTTTATAAGCGTTTTACTTTCACAGCGCCTTAAAAATATATTCTAATTAAAATTATTTTAGGTATAAGCTCTATTTATATAAGTAGGTATAAATAGATTTTTATGCTTATTTACTTTTAATTATATATAAATGCATAAGATGTAACAAACAAATTTATTAGAAATTAGTAGCTTGCGTATACCGTACACAACGGTAATAAATAAATTATTAAGGAAAAATAGTATAAAACTTATTATAATGAACTTTGCGCTTAATAGATTTAGATAACATCTTTAAATTTTCCTACGAAGCATTCTTACTACTTTTAGCTCTTTTTATTAAAATAATAAAAATGTGAAAAAATTTAAATAACATAAGGAAATTATATTTTAAAGATTAATAGTAAAGATATAATTTCTTTATTAACTTGACCATAAATAATTATAAAAATAAAGATATAACACACTTAATAACAAAAGTTTATAATAGTAGAATAATAAAAAGAAGTAAGGAAAAAGGCTTTATAGCTACGCTAAGGCCTTATTAAAGCGATAATTTATTAAACTATTATTAAAGGTATATAGTAAACGGGGAAAACCTTATTATTAACTATAATATACGCTATATATAGCGGAAAAACTATCTTAAGATTAAAACGCTAAAGCGGTAAAGACCTTTTTTTCTTTAGCTAATAAAGAAAAAGCAAAGAAAATAAGTAAGTAATACCGCTATAATACTTATATAAGCGAGTAAATTAAAAAGAGAATAGTTAAAAAGAGGCGATATTCTTTAGTTAAATAGTAAGCTAAGGCTATCTTAGCCCGGGGTATAAAGCGGGCTAGTATAAACGCGCGTTAAGGTATTTAAAGTAATCTTAGCTAACTTAGCGGCCGGGGCTACGTCCTTTAGCGAGGAGGCTTAGCGTTTACCCTTAGCTTAGCGGGCTAAGGTAGCTATAAAAGCTAATTATAGTACTATAACTTATACTTCTATCTTTCTTTATCTCGTTATCCTTACTAACTTAGGTTTTATAACTTACCTTCTCTCTTCCTTTCTCGTTTTAGTAACTACTCCCCGTAAGATATTAATTTACTTGTAGTTAAAGGGCGATAAGACCTTCTTTAATTTTCTTTATAATAAGCACGCGGCTTAAGACCTGCAGATTTATATCGAATTTAAAAAGACATTGTCTATAATAAATATTTTTAATAGAAATTTATCTACTAAGGGGCTATTAATTAGTAGGTGTTTTAAGACAAAGCTAAGATATCGCTAGCTTATACTTAGGCCGTTATAAAGCGTTAATATAATACTAAGCAGTAAAAGCTTAAGCTTAAGCTAAGCGATTAAGCTTAGCTATAGCTTAATAAAGGCTACTTAATCGCTAATAGCTAGATAGTAAAGCTTAAAAAACGCCGTACTAAACTGTTTAAGTATATAAAACGTATTAACTACTTTACTTACTAATTAAATATAAATAACTTTATAAATATCTTTTTAGTTATCTCTATTCTTTAGCTTAAACTAGCAGCCGCGTAAAGGGATTAACCCGGCTTAAAGCTTAATATAAACTATTAAGAAGTAAAGCGTATTCTTAATACTTATAAGCAGAAATACGGTTTTAGTACGGCTTAAGAAGAATTCTTAGTTGCTTAAAAAGGATAGCTAAGTAGCTATTACTTTTAAGTCCTGGCTTAAGACTTTATATAAACTAACCTTATTAATAAATTTTAAGCTTAGTAACAAACGTTAGCTATAAGGATTATAACGATATAAAAACAACGCGCCGCTGTATTAATAATATATAAGCCGCCTTAACTTAGTAATAAATTATATGAACTTCCGTAGTATTAACTACGGATTATATAGTTATCTTTTTATAGTTTATTACTGCGTTAATACTAATATAGTCCGCCCCCTCCCCTACCGACTTTTCCTTTATTTGTCCCGGAACTATGCTTATTTCCCGCTCGTTTTATATACTTATTTACCGCGTTATAAGCTTTATACCTTTTTTTTTATACCGCTGCTATTAAGATTAAACTTTCCTTCTTAAGATATAGCTTTTCGTACCTTTTTCTTTAAATAGATTTCTTATTAATTACTACGCCTTACTTTAAAAGGATTTTAACACGCTATATAATTATATAGTAGTAAACCTAGCTTATTATTAGCATTAAAATCCAATGCGTTAATATTTACCGCTTAAAAGATATTTAACGCTTTTATTTATTATAACTTTATAGCTGCCCTTATTTAAGAAAGCTACGATTTATTATCCGGCGTCTTTATTAATAAAGTTTACTATTTTACTTATTACCGCTTACTAGCTTATTAAGACTAGCTTATATTTTAAAGTTATATTTACCTCGCTATACTTTAGCACTTAGCTTTAACTTCCTCCTTATATATACTACGCCGCCGTACTTATAACGTCTTACTTTATTTTATTACTTCCTTAGCTTTTACGTTAGTAAAACGCTCTTAACGTCCGCTTTTATATATGCTTATACCGCTTTACTAAGCTATAAAGGCCTTATTTATCTTCTCTATATCTTTTAGCTTCTTAAAGTTACTTTTAATACCTTACTTTACTTAAGCTTTAGCTTTTAAAGCAAACTTACCCCGCGGTACCGGTAGTCGCTTTTAGTACTTTCTTATATAACTAAACTTACTTATTACCTTATAATAGTTTATAGGGAATATCTTTTTTAACTTTAATAACTTAGCTAAAAACGCTCTTAAAGCAGCTTAGCTAGCTTTTATACTTACCGATACCTTTTAGTCCGCTATAACTATAAACCACTCCGCTTTTAACTTAGCGGAGATTAAATTTATTCTCCTTATCGTTTAATATATCGACTTAGTTCTTATTATTATAGCCGCCGCGGAAAACGCCGTAGCTACCTCTTATAACGAGGCCGTCCTAACCGCGCCCTTATTTAAGTAAAGTATTATTTAAACCCCTAGTAAATCTTAAGGGATTCTTAATTTAAAGCTTAATAGCTCCTTTAAAATATTCTTATAACCCCTTATTACTAAATAGCGGATTTAAGGTTAAACAATTTTGCCGCTACTTAAAGAAGCGTTTTATATTATTATAGCTATAATATTATATAAGCTAAATTTCTTACTATAACTATTAAGCTAATACCTTTTATATTATAAACTTTTAAGTATAACTTTATTATAAGTAGTAAAACTATTTATACCGCGGTTATTTACTCCGGTATAACTATAGTTATTTATAGTAATACTAAGATTGCTATAGCTATTACTAGCTTCTTTTTTAAAATATAAGCTAATATAAGCGCTACTTTATTAATATCTATTTATACTTACTTAGTTAAAATATCGGCGTTGCTTATTATAAGGTTCGATTTTCTTAGTATACTTATAAATAATTATAACTTTACTACTATAGTGCTTATAGCCGCCTTATCCGGCGTTCTTATTAACTATATAGCTATATAAGACCTTATTACTTAAGTCTGCTACTATTTTTAAGCTAATAGCTTTAACCTTAATATCACTTACTAATTTAGCTTAATAAGATAACTAAATATATACTAATCTCCGCGTATTTTATTACTTTTTATATTAATTAGGATAATAAGCCTTAGCTAAACTAAGTTAAAAATACCACCCCCGCTAACTTATATAAAGTCTTATCTAATTCCGCCGCTAACCTTTATAGTTTACCTTACTTAAGCTAGCGCTTTATTATCTTAAAGCTTACGCTCTATACCTAATCCGTATTAGCTTTTATAGCTACCTTAGCCCGCTAAGCTAAGGGTAAACGCTAAGCCTCCTAGCTAAAGAACGTAGCCCCGGCCGCTAAGTTAGCTAAGATTACTTTAAATACCTTAACGCGCGTTTATACTAGCCCGCTTTATACCCTAAGCTAAGATAGCCTTAGCTTACTATTTAACTAAAGAATATCGCCTCTTTTTAACTATTCTCTTTTTAATTTACTCGCTTATATAAGTATTATAGCGGTATTACTTACTTATTTTCTTTGCTTTTTCTTTATTAGCTAAAGAAAAAAAGGTCTTTACCGCTTTAGCGTTTTAATCTTAAGATAGTTTTTCCGCTATATATAGCGTATATTATAGTTAATAATAAGGTTTTCCCCGTTTACTATATACCTTTAATAATAGTTTAATATATTATTGCTTTAATAAGACCTTAGCTTAGCTATAAAGCCTTTTTCCTTACTTTTTTTTATTATTCTACTATAATAAACTCCCCGTAGTTTCTAAGTATAAGCTTTTTATATTATCTTCTTCTTATATTAGCAGCTAAAGACTAAGCGTTTTCTAACTTTTAAACCGAATAATAAGCTTTTGCCTTTATCCTTTTTATAGCCGCTACTGCTATCTCCGTTTTCGCTAGTCTCTAGGCCTTATTAAGCCTTTATTGCTACTTAATACTAAGTAGTGCTATAAGAACGCGGCGTATTTCTTTTTTATAAGTATTTATTATAGGATAAGGCGCGGAACCTATTATAACTTAAGCCTCCGTCTTATAATAAAAAGATTACTAGTATATATCCTAAAAATAGAAAATAAGTCCCTTAAAAATTATAAAATAACCTTATTATATTACGCTTAAATTTTTAAAACGTTATACTATTAATAGTGAAACTTAAGTATTTTAAAGAAATTACTAAGTAAAGGCTTGATATATAGTAAATACTAGGAAAATATAAGAAAATATATTAATATAATTCCCTTAAAATATTCTAAGAAATAACTATAAAGACGTAAGGAAATTAAAAGGGAAATTTTTATAAGAAATCACAGTATTAATAAGGAGTATATCCCTAAACTAAGAAAAAAGGAGGTAAGTAATTATTTTACCTATTAATTAATAGTTAAATTAGCTTTACGTTAAAGCTTACCCCTTTATAAATAGTAGTTAGCTAGATTTCAGTTTAATAGTCTTACTTACGACTCCTTTTTCGGCCTTATTATAGTATATAATACTTATTCTTTTAACTAACCCGTAGTTTATTAATTCCGCCAGTATACTAAATAATAGTTACCCCGCTTATTAGTTTCTTTTAGCTTTAAAATAACTACTTAATTTACTAAACCTTTTTCAGCTTTATAGTATAAATTTTATTACTAGATTTACATATTTTAAAAAGCAAAAGGTAAAAAGTTTATTATTATTAGTACTTTTTAAAAACAAAGGCCTTAAGCGCTTTTTGAAAATATAATTTATATATCGTATAGTCATAACCTTTTTTATACTTTAGAAAACCTATATACAATATTTTTAGGAATATAGCAAATATTTAATTTGCGTTTTCTTTAAATATATAAAAAGCCGCTATAGCTTATAATTTAATATTTTTATAAAGATAAATAAAGGAAAAGAAATTAAAAAGACTTTAATTAATTATAGTCTTCGTTAAAGCTAGTATTATAATAAGTTACTATTGTTTATTATAAGCTAGTATTTGATAGTTTTAAATTAAGCAAAAAAAGCTTTTTTTAACCTTAAAAAAGTCTTTATTAATTTTTTACTTTCTTTATATATGCTATACTTAAGGTATATAGTAGTAATATAAGTTATTTAACTTCTTTAGTGCTAAAAACGGCTTTTATTAGTCTTTTTTCTTTATTCCTTCTTTTTTTTTACAAGTATTATAGCCTTTACTATTTTATTATAAAGTAGTATTAAGTTTATAATTAATAAGCTAGCCTCTTTTTCTATATATATTTTTATCTTTTTCTTTAGTTTTTATATTAAGGCTTTAAATTAGCTTATTCGCTATTTAACTTACTATTATCTTATTTTAACTTAGTAGCTTATTTTAACTTAGTAGCTTATTTTAACTTAGTAGCTTATTTTAACTTTGTAGCTTATTTTAAAGGCCTTTACTTATAGTAAAAGGATTACTTACTTAACTTTCCTTTAAATATCGGCCTCTTTTAGCCTTTTTTCTTACCCTTCTTAAGTTTAGCCTTTTTATCCTTAGTAGCTATTTTACTTATGCTATATAATTAATAGTAAGTCTTTTTATAGGTTAAATAACCCTATTTAAAAAGAGCTATAAATATATTAAAAGCTAGCATATACTTAGCTTAATAACACGTAGTTAAATAATGATTTAATTAAAGCTAAGGAGAAAAAAAAGGAAAACTTTATTTAAGCTATATAGCTTCCTATTTATTAGTATCTATTACGGGCTAGGCCCTGTATAGACCCGGGCTGCCCCCGTGCAACCGACCCTTAATAGGCGTGGTTAATTAACTAGCTGGCAGCGTAGTTAATTCGTCTCCTTTTGCCTTGCCACTGTCTCACGCAGTAGTTTATTTAAGTAGCTGCCTAGTAGCACGAACAGTAGCATTACTACTGCTTTAGCCCCGTTAGGGCCGACCCGTTATAGTATCGCTTAAACGGCTTATACTTAGATTAAGTTTAAGCTAAGGTTAAGCCGGGTTTAAGTTAAGTTTTATTTAGCTTTAGCTATATATTAGCTTAAATTTAAGGTAGTCGCTATAATATAACTATAGCTCTTTTTATAGTATAGCTTATAATACTGTTAAAGTTTTATTATACTAGCTGTGCTTATACCTATATTATTATTAGCTACTAATAGACTTTTTGTTTATATTTCTTACTAAAATAAACTATTTAGAGAAAAAGAATAAGGGCGTTATTCTTTTATAAAATTTAGTTAAATAAAAAAAAATTAGTAAGAAAAATACTAAGAAAGGCGTTTTATAAAACTTTTACTTAACTATTAAAAGTAGAAATAGCCTTAAGCTTACTTTATATGTAGTAAATACTTTTTATACCCGCTTTTTTGCTTTAAAAAAGGGCTTAAAAAGGCTATAATTCGTATAAGTTATCTTTATAGCTTTAATACTTAGCTGCTTACGGGTTATAAAAAGACTTAAGAAGAAAAGAAAGTTATTAAAATATATAATATGTTTATTTTAGTAACTAATTTAGTAAAGTAATAATAATACTTTAAGTTAAGTAAAATACAACTTTTTATTATAATGCTTTATACTTTTTTTTTTTTTAGCAGCTAAGCTAAAAATATTAAAAGGTAAATATTAAAGCTAATAAAAAATAGTATACTTAAGCTATAACTTATACTTTAAAGCTTATAAGTACAAGTTTATTCTTAATAGGTATTATTTATTATTATTTATTATTATCTTTTATATAGCTAATACTATACTTATTTATAGCAAGGTAAGTACTTAAGTAATAAAAAGAAGAAAACGCTATTTATATAAATATAAACTGCTTATAAACTGCAATATAACACGTTATAAGCTTATAATATAAGTTTATCTTATTACATATTTATATAGAGCTTTAAAGCAGCGAAACGTGGTTTAATAATATAAATTATAATAATATATATATAAAGCATAGTAAAAAGGTCTTTTAATAGTCTTATACTTTAATTTTTTTATATAAGCCTATATAAATAAAGCTAGTAAGCTAAATAAAAACTTTTATAAGATATATATTCTTTTAATTATTTTCTTAAGAGCTTTATTATTTTAAACTTATTAAACCCGGCTAACTTAAATATATATATATAACTTATTTCTCTACTAAGAAAATAGGTGTAAATTGCTAAAAAATTAATAGTAGTATAGATACTAAGAGTATAAGACGGAGGAGGCACTAAGGCATAAGAGGGAAAAGGGTAAAAAGTAAAGCGAATTCGAATTGCTTAAAGGTCTAAGTTCTAGCTAAGAAGAAGAGAGGAAAAGAGGGTCTTTTATAAGCGTAGAGAGGTGTTAGCCGGATTATTATTATGCCGGTTCGGCGTATTATAGTTATTTTAGTCCGCCGGATTATTATTATTCCTCTCCGGGCTATAAAGTAGACTTTTCCGCTTATCCTTTATTAGTACTAAGTTTATATTCGTCTTGTATCAGCGTATAAGAAGCTATTCAAATATAGTAAAATATTGCTTATATAATATATTAGCTAGGGTATATTATAAAATTTAGTAAGATATTTATTTACTATCGAGATAAGCTAGTATTAGGATTTTACTTCTTTACTTAGATAAAAGTAGTTAAACGTATAGTTTATGCTTAAGTATATAAAAAGAGGTAAATTTAGTACCTCGTTAAGGCTTAAGCAGAAAAAAGGTTAAACCGTGAAGTTTATAACTTACTCGCACTAATAATAATTAAGCTGTATAAAAAATGTCTATTTAAAGCTATTTATAGCTAAAATAACTTCTTATAAAACTTATAGATCTTATTATAAAGCTATAGAGTTTTTATAGAATGAATTATATGCGCTCTTAGCTATTCAAGGTTTTGCTAATAATATACGCTACTTATCGTATATCGCTTATATAGCTACGTACTGTGGGTCTCGTGACCCAAGAGCTCCCTTACCGCACTGAAAGAGATACCTACCTATCTGGCACCAACAGCTTATCTCACCGGGCACTAACAGGTATCTAGGTAGGTTGGTAGGTACTGATGGGAAACTGCCCGGCCAGGGGCGCTTACCTCTAATATCGGTGCCTAGTGCCCGGAGAAGGGTTTTAGGATGGGGCTTGGTGGTGATTCGGTGATTCCAGGCGCCTTGGGCCCCTCTGAGTTTCTCGCCGCCCCCGTTTCTGTATGCATAACGGGCCTAGAGGCACCTAGGTGGTAGGTATGTAGATAACAAACCTAAGTACGGATACGTACCTACCTAGTCACCTACGTACCTATCTTCCGTGATTTTCTGCATTGCGTCCTACCTATCGCAACAAGATGGGGAACTCTCTCTCATTGCCAGCAGGGCCAACGACCAAGGCTCGTCGCTGCAGGCGTGGTGGGTTCGAGCTTGCCCAGCCAAGCACGCACCAGGCTGTGGGGACTGGGGATGCAACCTAATCTTGCGTCGGGGAGTCGCGCTGAAGAAAAGCAGCGGGGAGATATGAACAGACCATCCCAGGCCCTTGGGGACTTCAGACTCCGGCAGCCGACGCGCCGCCACGGCGTCCGTCCATGGCTGGGGGAGAGTATCTGGCCTGTCGACAAAGGGGTTCAGGTCCTGGAGCCCACTCGGCCACTACAGAGTAGGGGTGTCTCGTCTTTTCTTGCCAGTTGGAGCACGAGAATCCGCACCCCCCTTCTCCGGCGCGTTCTAGGCCCGCGGGGTTCGACATTTCCATTTCAGTATTTGCCATCTTGACTGCACTCCAGGCGTGGCGCAGACACGAGACCGAGGCTCGCCGTTCCTCGCTCGAGCTCTCTCCTCTCCTCTCCTCTCGATCCCAATCGTGTGGTAGCCTCCCCGTGGCTGACAGCATCTCCAGGGACGACACGCGACGACAGCGATAGCAATGATTCCCGACAACACCAAGCTTTCTTTCCAAACCCGCCCCGTCGTTTCGTTTCGCTTAGCCTGCTTCTGCTTTGCGCCCCCTCCCCTCCCCTCGTTTCTGCCTCCTCCCCCCCCCCACATCTTCTCGTCGACTCCATCTCTTTTTCTGTCTCTACCTCGCTCTCTCGTAATTTTTACCGGCCAGCCCTCGTTTGTTTTGGATGGGTGTGTATGTACTTGCTTTGGGTTGTATATGTGTACTGTACAGAGCACATGCATATCTTTACGCTGTTAGTACTCAGCCCCCAATGCGAGGCAGCTCTTGGTGCAACGCCTATCCCCCCCCCTCCGTCTCCCAATACGTCTGCGGTCTGCCGCCGCTCACCCATTCACGCACTCACTCACACGCGCGCATACACGCACCAGCTTCTCCCACGACGCACACACCCCCTCCGCCTCCCCATGTATGTACGAATACATGTAGGTATGTACTAGTATGCATGACAAGCCAAAAAAAATTGTCGCGCCAGCCCTCGTAGCCACAGCCCATCACCATCCTTCCAGAAGCCCAAGCCCCCCGGCTTAAGAAGGCCCGACAACCCGCCTGCTTGCTGCGCGTCTCCCACCCTTTGGCCTCTTCAAGCCTTCCCCTGCGTTTGTTGGTGGCTAGGCTCTGCTGGCTGACCATTTTCTCTACTTACCTCCTCTTTCCCCTCTATTCCCCCCAGCAGGCGTGCTTCCCACCTCTGCTACTTCTTCGTCATCGTCATCGTCATCCTCATCGTCATCCTCATCCTCATCCTCATCCTCATCGTCATCGTCATCCTCATCGTCATCCTCATCGTCATCCTCATCCTCATCCTCATCCTCATCCTCATCCTCATCCTCATCCTCATCCTCATCCTCATCCTCATCCTCATCCTCATCCTCATCCTCATCCTCATCCTCATCCTCATCCTCCATCCTCCATCCTCTTGCGTCGTCGACAGACAGACAGAGTCATTGACAGAGCGCCTCCCCCTTTCTCCACCATGTCCTCCAAAGACGAGCCTCACGACGCCGTCCCCATGGACGGCGAAAAGGGCTCCGGCTTGCCCACGTATGAGGGCACCACCCAGGTCATCTCAAAGGATGCCACGTCTCCCGCCTTCCGCGACGGCGATTGGTACACCCGCAATGGTCTCAACCTGGAGTCGTTCAAAAAGGCCCAATATGGCCTCGGCACCACCGAGCTCGACCGTCCCATGAAGACGCGCCATCTTCACATGATTGCCATCGGCGGGTCCATCGGCGCCGGCTTCTTTGTCGGTTCCGGCTCGGCTCTGAGCAAAGGTGTACGTGCTCTTCCCTTTTCGTGCGAGACCGTCGTGGTGGGCTGACGCGCGTTGTTTGACAGGGCCCTGGCAGTGTCTTTGTTGACTTTCTCATCATTGGCATCATGATGTTCAATGTTGGTGAGTTTGCGCACCCTCCCCTCGACTCTTCTCGCCATGCCCTCGACGCCGAGGAACCACCGCTGACCTCGTCCAGTCTATGCTCTCGGTGAACTATCGGTCCTCTACCCCGTTTCGGGCGGCTTCTACACGTACTCGGCTCGCTTCATTGACCCCGCGTGGGGATTCGCCATGGGTTGGAACTATGTCTTCCAGTGGGCCGTCGTCTTACCCCTGGAGTTGACAGTCTGCGGCTTGACCATTCAGTACTGGAACGAAGAAATATCCGTCGGCGTCTGGGTCGCCGTGTTCCTGGCAGCGATCATCATCGTCAACGTCTTTGGGGCCCTCGGCTACGCCGAAGAGGAGTTTTGGTCGTCGTGTTTCAAGTTGGCCGCCACCGTCATCTTCATGATCATCGCCCTCGTCCTCGTCTCCGGCGGCGGGCCCTCGACTGGCCGATACAACCAGTACTGGGGCGCACGCTACTGGTACGACCCCGGTGCCTTCAAGAACGGCTTCAAGGGCTTCTGCTCCGTCTTCGTGACAGCCGCCTTTTCCTTCTCCGGGACCGAATTGGTTGGTCTGGCTGCCGCTGAATCCAAGAACCCTGCCAAGTCACTTCCGGGCGCCATCAAGCAGGTCTTTTGGCGAATCACGCTATTTTACATCCTCGGCCTCTTCTTCGTCGGCCTGCTGGTTGACTCCAACGATCCCGCCCTGCTCTCCGACAGCGCCTACGCCGACGTCAAGGCCTCGCCATTTGTCCTGGTGGGCAAGTACGCAAACCTGCGCGGCTTCGACCACTTCATGAACCTTGTTATTCTCGTCTCCGTCCTGTCCATTGGCGTCTCGGGCGTCTACGGCGGCTCGCGCACTCTCACGGCCCTTGCTCAGCAGGGCTACGCGCCTAAGCTCTTCACCTACATCGATAAGTCCGGTCGACCACTGCCATCTGTCGTGTTCATGTTGATCTTTGGTCTGCTGGGCTTTGTCAATCTGGACGCCAAGGGTCCCGTCGTCTTTGAGTGGCTACAGGCGCTGTCGGGCCTGGCCGCCCTCTTTACATGGGGCTCCATCTGCTTGGCCCACATACGATTCCGCAAGGCTTGGAAATTCCATGGCCACACCCTCGAAGAGATCCCCTTCAAGGCCGCTGCCGGCGTCTGGGGCTCGTGGCTAGGCCTATCTCTCTGCTTCCTTGTCTTGGCTGCGCAGGTTGGTCATTTTCACCCTACACTCTCGGCCCCTTTCCCCGTCCGGCCCCGGGCGCTCTGCCAATGCGTGGCCCGCGGACTAACGCTGTGTCTCAGTTCTACACTGCCATTGTGGCCCCTCCGGGCAAATCAGGCATGGGAACCGCCGAGGGATTCTTCAAGTCGTACCTGGCAGCGCCCGTAGTGATCGGGTTCTGGATCTTTGGCTATGTCTGGAAACGCGAAGGTTGGATCCGGACGGCGCAGATGGATGTCGACACGGGTCGGCGAGAGCTTGACTGGGACGCCATCCATGCCTACCGCGAGCGGGTGGCGTCGTGGCCCGCGTGGAGACGACTGCTCAACCTCATAATGTAGGGAAGGTCCAAGGGAGCAGGAATGCGACTGGTTTTGAAGCAGGCTCGAACCGCATCACACTTGAGCGACGACTGCTTGGCCGTCATATTTTTCTGCTGTACACCATTGACTTCTAGATACCAAGGGGGAGGTTTGCTAAAAGAAATGAACCCTCTAAGGCCCTGATCCACAACGTCTCAAAGAAAATAAGGCAGATATGGCAAGAGATATGCTCCACCTGAATTTGGTGCGGGGCTACTCTTATACTATCTTATATCCTTGTCGGCTGCATATGAGTAATAGCCTTATTTCCACTAGTAATATAGAGTACAGAGTATAGATATCTTTAATAAGGCCACTAGCTATAAAAGCCTACTAGCTAAAAAGGCGTATGCTAAAGTTAAGGTCGTTGTTAGCGTTATTCTTTATAAGGAGCGAAGAAGCTATTGTAATACTACTTTTATATAGGCGCCTTAAAAAAAGGCTTCTTACGACCGCCTTAAAAAGGCCTTATAAGCGTATTAAGAATAATAATATAGGCTACCTTAAATAATTCTAAGCGGCTAGTAGAATTTAACTTTTTCTTAAGTATTTTTACTTATTAAAAGTATATAAACGGCCTTTACTAGCTTAGTATATTATAAATAGGGGGAGATATATAGATATAAAAAGAAGAGCTTAGATTTTTTAATTTATACTAAAAAAACGCTATTAATCTAGGTATAGTTACTTTTTTATTTAAGAGGCATATTTATATTGATTTTTTTAAGACGTTATAAATTTAGGCCTAAGGCTTTATAACTTATAATAAGGTATATAACTTTATTTAAAGCTTTTTTTGCGAAAATAAAGCAGTTATTATAAAAGGGTTAAGTTTAAAGAAGTAAGATATTAATAATATTACGCTTATAACCTAAGTTCTCTTTATATATAATTATAGCTTATAATAAGCTTTTATAAGTATTAAGCTATATAAACCCTTTATATAAAAGTTTAACTGCCTTTTTTACTTTATTATAATAGCTTTATATATTAAAGCCGCTAATAAAGCTACCGTTAATAAAGCTACTAACAAAGCTATTAACTAAAAATAGGATTTTTATATTGCTAAGGATTACTATAACTATAAGCACTTACTTAATCCGCTTATTTATAGTATTTACCGCTATTAGACTACTATATAGTAAGCTCTTAAGCGGAACCTCTTAAAATATAAAGCGCTCTTAGCTTAAGAAATATTAAGTATCTTATATAATGCTAAGCTTAATATAACTTTCTACTGCTAAAAAGATATTTATAATAATTACTAAAAGATTAATTTAAAAGCTTTTAGTAGTATAATAGCAATATAAGCTTTTATATAGTATTTTTAGTTAAGTAATTTTTTATATTATATGAAATTTGACCTATTTAATAAAAATAAGCTTTAAAGCATACTTTAAACTTACCTTTAGTATATAAAAATATAAAAATATTTCCTTAAAGTTCTTAGCTTTAATAATATATATAAGACTAATTACTTTAAGCTTTTCTTTTTTTAAGTTTTTAAAGTTACTTACTAAAAAAGTCTAATATTATAAACTTCGCTTTTAGCCTTATTAATATAAAAAAAAGAAAGTTATTAATAGCTTTATAAATCCCTTAACGCTCTTTATATATAAATTAAAGCGCTAAAGTCTTTTATTATAATTATTAATAAAGAAGCTGCTTTTAAAAACGTCTTTTTAAGTTTTTATCCTTTTATATAGTAGTAACTCTACGTTTTTTATATTAACGCTAATTTTTAAGCCTAAATCTAATTTTAGTAAAAAGACTTAGTAAGACTTATTAGCCTTAATAACCTTATTAATAAGATCTTGCTAAAAGCTAAAGCTATTTTTATTTAAGAAGCTATTATTATTAAAGCTACTACTACTATTACAACTGCCGCTCTAAATATATTTAGTTTAAACGATCAAGAAGTTAAATTTAGCCGCGAGGGTATACTACTTGCTTAAAAGCGCACTATTTACTTTTAAACGGAAGCAGATTTTTATAAGGCGTAGCGGTAGCTTAATAAAACATTTAGTTAGTAATACTTAGGCTGTATTATAACCTATATCTCTAACGAATATATACTATAGTATATATAATAAATAAGCTACTTTATAAGTCGCTATTATAACTTTAGCTAGCGAGTTAAGAGCTTAGTTAAGACCGCTTATAAAAATATAAAGTGTTATTTAATTATAAGCACTTTTAACTTTTTATATCTTAATAATACCTTTATTAAGATAATTAAAAATAAAGAGAGGTTATATATATAAATAGCTACTTAATAAGAGATATAGTAAAAGTATAAGTCCTTAAGCTAATAATCTTAGCTTAAAAACCTTAATATTAAAGTTACTTATTAAGCTATTAATCTTATTATAATATAGTATAAGCTTATACTTATTATAATACTTTTATTAACGTAAAAGCTATAGCTATTAAAGCTTAATAGTACGCGATTTATATAATAGTTTAAGCTAATTTATACTTATAAAATTCTTAAACGCTTTTAAGCTAAGGTAATATTAAAAAAGCATAAAGATCTCTTATAATAATAGCTTAAGAAGCTTTAAATTAAAACCCCCCTATTATTTATATATTTCCTTATTAATAGCTACTTTTAAGACTTTAAAAAGCTATTGCTTAAAATCTACGATCTTAATATTATTATAACTATACGTGGCCGGCTAAATAACAATAAGCTATTTATACTAAAGACCTTTAAATACTAAAGTAAAGTAAGGCTAATAGCACTAAAGGTATTATAAGTAGCTTTATAGCTACTTAACTTAAGCTAAGCTAGCTTAAGAAGGCTTAATAGAAGTATCTATAGGTAGCTTTTATATAGGGAGCTTAATAAACTTAGCTATAGCTTAAGGTTTTTTGCGGTATTAATATAATAATCGGCCGGCCGAGGAAATATAAAGGGAAGAGGATTAAGAGGAGGACGCGGCAAGGGTAACACGGCTATATCTTTATTAAGGCGGCTCGTATAGTTAAGGGCGGCTTCGCCGGCTATAGCTTCGTTAGGAGCGGCTTTATAGGAGGCTATTAAGTAGCCGCGCCCGCTTATACAGCCGTAGGCGCAGAGGCTGAAGGGCCCGGATTAATTAATAGGCCGCATTATATACGAATCTTATAAGAGTTTTAAAGTCGCGTTTTTTAAGCGAATTAAGCTATAGCTAAGAGCGCTACGTATAAGCTGCGAATATAGGCTGCGTATATAGGCTGCGTATATAGGCTGCGTATATATGCTGCGTGTATAAGCTAAGTATGTAGGCCGCGTGTATAAGCACAGGCAGGCGGGCGTAGGCATTTAAAAAGTATAGGTACTTATTAAGCGCGGGCACTATAAGTAAGTAAGGCGGGCTAGCGTTAGTACTTATTTTAAAAATAAGGCGTATATATAAATAGTAATATACGTGTATATAAATAGTAATACTTATTATTATTTATATATATATATATCTTTATTTATATATACGCCTTATTTTAAAAGTACGTACTAGTGCTAGCCCTTTTTACCTATTTATACTACGCCCGCTTAATAAGTACCCGTACTTTTTAAATGCTTGCTTATGCTTATATATATAGCCGATATTAAGGGCGCGCTTATAACTTTATACGCAGTACTAGTAAAAGGCCCGGATTAATTAACAGGCTACGTTATACGCATATCCTACGGAAGCTTTAAATACGTTTTTAAGCGAATTAAGCTATAGTTAAGAGCGCTATATATAAGCTATATATAGGCTATATATATAAGCGCGGGCGGGCGTATACGCGGCTATAAGCGGGCGTTTATATTTATTTATAAAGTATAAGCACTTAATAAGTATAAGCATTATAACAAATTAAGGCGGGCTGGCGTTAAAACATATCTTAAAGAAGACGTTTATATAAATAGTAATATACGTATATATAAATAATAATACTTTTTAATTAAAGAATATTATTATTTATCTATATATATATTTTTATTGATCTATATATTTTTATTTATCTATATATTTTTATTTATCTATATATTTTTATTTATCTGTATATTTTTATTTATCTATATATATTTATTTATCTATATATGTCTATTTAACTATTTATATATATATATATCTTTACTTATATATATATATATATATCTTTATTTATATATATATATATCTTTATTTATATATATATATATCTTTATTTATATATATATATATCTTTATTTATATATATGCTTTATTTAAAAAGTATATATTAATACTAGCCCTGTTTACTTATTTATACTCCGCTTACTTAATAAGTACTTATACTTTTAAAATACTAACTTATATTTATATATATAGCTAATATTAAAAGCGTACTTATAACTTTACATATAGTATTAATAAAAAGCCTAGGTTTATTAACAAGCCGCGTTATATATATATTTTTTAAAAGCTTTAAAAATGCGTTTTTTAAGTGAATTAAGTTATAGCTAAGAGTATTATATATAGGCTATGTATATAAGCTATATATATAGGCGCGGGCAGGTGCGGGCGTAGGCGTAAGCAGGCGTAAGTATTAATTTAAATGGCATAAGTCCTTACTAAGCGCAGGCACTATAAAAAGGTAAGGCGGGCTAGTATTAATACGTATCTTAAGAATAGGGCGTGTATATAAATAGCAATATATATATAAAAAAGTATTTTAAAAGTTATAACTTAGTATAGTAGCTTATAGGGGCTTATAAAGGAGTTATTAAGTAACGAATTTTCAAGTGCTTTTTTATATATATAAATAATAATATTCTTTAGTAAAGGTTTTTTTAAATTATTATTACGTCCCTACCGGATAGCTTAACCTAAGCGTGTTTAATATAAAGCTAAGGCTAGTAGTAGTTTTTTATCCTTACTTTTAGTTTATAATAAGAGATAGAATTATAACGGTCTGCTTTTTAATAAAAGCAGCTTATATTAACTACGGTTATTATAGTAAGTCCTTTTTAAATACGCGCCTTATTACCCCCGGCTTAAAGCTAAGAATAAACTAGGCCTTATAGCGCCTAAATTTAAACTAAGACAAGGGCAAACCTATAAGTATTATATAAGTCTAAAAGTAATACAAGCACTTTATTAACCCCGTGTTTTATTAGTTATATACTTTATACTTTGCTTACTAATTAAATAACGGGGAGCTAATAAACATAGTCCCTTAATTAAGCTTAATTCTAAAACGTGTTAAAGAAAATAAAGCAGATAAAATAAGAGATAAACTTTACTTAATTTTAATATAAGGCTACTTTTATATTATCTTATATTCTTAATAGCTATATATTAGTAATAGCTTTATTTTACTTTTAATATTCCTTTTTAATCTACTAGCTATATAAGCCTACTAGTTATAAAAGCTTACTAGCTATAAAAGTATATATAAAAGTTATATAGCTTACTTAAAGTTATTATTAGCATTATTCTTTATTATAAAGCGGCTATAAAAGTTATTAAAAAGTTAAAAAGCTATTATATTATTATTTTTAAGAGCTTTAAAAAAGCTAATAAGCGTATTAAGAAGAATAATATAAGCTACTTTATATTATTTTTAGTAATATAATGCTTAAAAGTATTTAAAATTGCTTAAAGTAAAGTTTAACATTTTTAGAAATCTTACCTTATTATAAGTATATAATCTATTATAAAATAAAGCGCTAAAGTTATTATAACTTAAGTTATTATCTTATAATAAAGAAAATATTAATTATAACTAAAATAAAATAAAACAAATCTCTTAATAATAATAAAATAACTTTACTATATTTTATTATAACTTCTTAAGTGTTATACTATTAAAGTATTACTTTAACAATTTAAGGACTTACTATATAAAAGTATTATATATAGTTATAAAAAGTTAGTATATACTTAACTTAGTAATATATAGCTAGATAATGATTTCTTTAAAGCTAAAAAGAAAAAAAAGAAAACTTTATTTAATCTATAAAGCCTTTTATTTACTAATATCGCTTACTTATTTTATACTTAAAGTAAGTTTAAGCTAAAGTTAAGCTAAGTTTATGTTAAGTCTTATTTAACTTAAGTTATATATTAGCTTAACTTTTAGGTAGTTGCTATAATATAATTATAGTACTTTTTATAATATAGCTTATAATATTATATTTTTCAGCTATAGCATAGTAATAAAGATTATATTAGTGCTTTGCCCTTTATATTATACTTAATATTAATTAAAATAGTTTTTCTTATTATATATATGCTTTACTTATATATATATATTAATATACCTTTTAAAAATATTATATTACGGCGTTAAAAGCATTATATACTTATATTTTTATACTACTATATTGATATTAATAACGCTAAAACAGTATAATATACCCTTTTTAATTCTTACTTCTATTAATACTTAATGTATATTTTACCGCCTTATTACCTTTTTAGCTAAAGTTTAATTTTTATTTTTAGTTATTAATTGTCTTATATACGCACTTACTTATGCTTTTACTTTCTTATACAACGTTTTAATATATCCGCTTTTACTTTTTACACTTTTTCCCTTACTAGCTTATAAGCGTCCTTTTATACTATGCTTTTTTTAATATACTTAATAACTATATATTACTACTATCGCATTAATTTTTACGCTTACTATTTTTACTTAGTAAGCAAAGTATACTATATAGTATAACTCTATATTACTTAATTTACTTTTTACTTATTAAATATGTCGCGTCTTTAAATATAGCTATATAGTATTAAGTATTACTATTTAGATATATTTTAAAGATATATATTAATACTAGCCTTTTTAACTTATTTATACTACGATTACTTAATAAGTACTAATACCCTTTTAATACTTCTACTTACGCCCGCGCCTACTTATATAAAAAGATATATATATAGTCTATATATATAGCTAATATTTTATATATATATATATATATATATTAACCCTTATAATATAATAGTTATATACTTAAGAAGTATACTTGTTATAATGCTTAAGTCGGTTTCAATCTAGGTAAATATATAGTCTTTTTAGCTAAACTAATATTATATTATACTTTAATAGTAATACTTAAACTTAAATAAGCAAAGTATAGCTAAAGTTAGCCGGATTTGCTATAGAAATTAAGTCAATTACTTGCTTATATATAGCTAAGCTTAATTAACCCTTTTTTACTTTAAGTTTAATCCTTTTATAAGCCTTAATTTGTAAAACCAATATAAAATTATAAAGGTTCTTTTAATAAAGAACAAACAAATCTTAGCTTAGTAGTATTCTAATAGCTAAGCGTTTTACTACTTAAGCGCTAACTATTACTTATATAATCGCAAGGTTACTATTTAACTTTCTTAATATATTCGTAGTAAACTCCGCTTATTTAATAATAGCTATTCTTTTAATTTTTAAATAAAGATCTATTAAAAAGAGTTTATAATTATATCTTTAAATATTTTTATAAGGTTACCTTAATCGAAGCTTAAGTTTACCTTAAAATTTATATAAGCTTTTATACTTATCTTAAGCTTTACTTTTCCGTCGACTAATGTCTATATATATATGGAAATTATAATAGTTTATTAAAGCTTTATAGTAAAATGTTAAAAAAGACTTAAACTCTTTAAATACTTAAAAGCTTTTAAATAACTAATTATTATATTAAGCTATTACTTTATATAATAGAATTTTAGTTAAAGTTAAAAAATATTTATTTTTAATATATTAAGAAGTATTAAAAGCTAGCGTATACTTAGTTTAATAATATATATCTAAATAAATATTTATTTAAAGATAAAGAAGAAAGAAGGAAAACTTTATTTAAGCTATATTGCTTTTTACTTAAGGTATTACTTAAACGGCCTATACTTAAGTTAAGTTTAATCTAAGGTTAAGCTAAGTTCTAGTTAAGTCTTATTTAACTTTAGCTATATATTAGCTTAACCTTAAGGTATTTACTATAGTATAATTATAGTTCTTTTAATAGTATAGCTTGTAATACTATCCCTCTTTTAAGGTATTATATAGCGGTCTATATAACGTTCATGCCCTGCTTTTTGCTTTATACTTAATAGTTATTAGTATAATTATTCGTTTTATACTTACGCGATATTTACTTTTATATATTAATATATCTCCTTAAATAATATTATATTGTAGTATTAAAAGCGTTATATACTTTCTTTTTTATATTACTACGTTGCCCTTAATAACGCTAAAGCGGCGTAATATAACCCTTTTACTTACTACTTTTATTAGAACGTAAAGTATATTTTACCTTCTTACTACCTTCGCTCTTTAAGTATAAAGACCTTTATTTTCTTCTTTTTCTATTTTTTTATTTTTTCTTAAATTATTAATTTTCTTATACGCACGCCTACTTTTCTAATAGTTCTGCTACACTACGCCTTTCTATATTTACTATAGCCCTATACGCTTAGTTTCTTACTTACTTATAAGTGTCTTTTTATATTATACTTTTTATTATGCTTTGCATTTATACGCTACCGCCTTAATATGAATTTTCGCGCTTACTTTTATTACTTAGTAAGCAGAGTATAATGCGTAGTATTACTATAAAGCGCCCTCTTAAATTTATATATATTAAATATATAGTATCTTTAAATATTAATACTTAATATAAAGTATATTAAAATTAAGCTTTACTTTAAGCTTATAATTAATTTACCTATACTTACGCTAGCTTATAGTATTTACTTATATATCTTTACTTTTAGACTTTATATAATATAATATTAATATAATATTAATATATTAGTGATATAATTGTCGGTATAACCGCACTTTAAGACTCTTAAACTTAAAAAAGGCCTATTTAAAGCATTTAGGAAAAGATCAATTTTTTAAAAGAGAATTAGCTAGTAGATTCAAAAGTAAGAATAAGTAACTAAGTAGTAAAGCTCTTATTTATTATTTTATTAGCTATTTAATAGCCTATATATAATTAAAAGTAATTTAAAATAAGTAGGGAAATAATAATAATCTAATAAATAACAAAGAATAATAAATAGTCCTTATTAAAAAGGAGGTCTATAAAACGTCTGTATAAGGTCTATATACTAAAAGAGAAAATAGCCTTAAGTCTATACGTAGCTAAAAAATCAGGAGAAGCCTTAAAAAGACCGAAATTAAAAGAAACCCTTAAGGAGGCTCCCACTACTACTACTACTCCTACTACTACTACTACTGCTAGTTGCAGCGTATTTTACTACTATATTAAAGAATAAATATAATATACCCCCCTAAGTTAAGCCGTAAAAAGGGGAAGACTTAAATAGCTTTAAATAGCTATTCTAAGTTAAAGTCTATAGAAGACAGGTAAAAGTTTATAATATTAGTATATTGAAGATACTTTCGAAATTTAAGGAAGCGTTATTTTCGTAGTAACTTAATAAAACTCTTTATAATTTATTAATTTAGGAGGATAAAATTAACAGTAAATATTTGCAAAGAAATTCCTACTTAGCCTAGTAGTTATAGATTTTTATATACTTTAAGGCCGTTTTAATCTTTAGAATCTCGAAGGTAATAAGGCGTAGAGTCTATTTATTATTATAGAAAATTCTATGGATTTAAATATTTAGTTTAAGGGAGATACTAAAGAAAAAGCGTAAAATTAAGATAAGTTCTTTTGCTATATTCAAGAGAGCTCAAAGCCCTACTTCCGTAAATAAAGGAGTTATAGTTTATTGCCTTTTAGCAAACTAAGCAATAAGTCCGTTAAAAAGGCTTATAATGTATTTTTATCTAGGTGTTTTAGTCTTTAGGTCGTTTATAAAAGCTATATTCGTATAAGTAAGTAGCACTAAGTCTTTAGTATCTTAAAACAAATTGCTAAAATAGTATAAAGAATAAAGGTAGGAAATAAGAAATTATACTAGCTATATATATTGCTAGGGGAGAATTTATATAAATTCTACGAGTATGTTTAAGGCTTAAAAGATATTTAGCGTTATAGAAATTGCTAAATAATTAATAAACCTTATAAAGAACTAATAGTAGCAGATTTCCTTCTTAAAAGCAATAGCTATATTCTTTATTTAGGTCTTAGAAATAAGAAAAAGAGTTTTTTTTTAAATTAAAGAGTTAAAGTAATATATATTATAAATTTTATTAATATAAGTAAACTAGTTAATATATAGCTTTTAAAGCTATTAATCTCGCATAACATATAATCTTAAGAAGAAGGTGAAGGTACTATTATTAGTAAAGAAATTCGTCTTTTAAAGATAAGATATAAAGTTTTTAGCTTCCTTCTTATTTTCTTTTTAAAAGATAATGATAATACTATTAACGTATAAAAAGGTAAGTAAAAGGTGTACTATAAAAAATAAGGTTCCTTAAGGCACTACCGAAGCTATAAGAAAATAAAGGTTAAAGAAAACTGCTTTTACTATAAAACAAGTAACTATCGAAGTATATAAAGGGCTTTTACTAGCCGTAATATATATTTAGGTATTTTAAATCTATTTGAGAAATAAACCTAGATCTCTTCGTTAAGGTTTATATTAATAAATACGTTACTAGCGGTAAGAAAATAGGTTTTTAAGTTAAATTCTGCTACTATAGCTATAATAAATAGGAATTCCTTACTATTAAAGTAGCTATATAAGTTCCTTTATTATTATAAGGCTATAAGTCTTTTTAAACGTAAAGGTGGGCCTAAAGTCTTTTTTTAGATATCTATGCTTATTAAAGATATAAGTTAAAATTTAAGCTAAAGGCAAGGGTTTATAATTGCTGATTTTTAAGGTATATAATTAAAAAATAAGGTCCTTTTTTTAAATAAGGATTTCTAATTTACTTTTTTAGCTTCTTTAAATTCTTTGCCGAAATAGTATATTACTAAGTTTTACTAAAAACAAGGTAGTAGCGATAAATCTTTACTATATATCTTCTTTTTTTAAAAACTATATAAAGAAGCGTTAAATATAGCCTATAAAAGTTATAGGAAAAGGGTAATAAAGTAGTAAAAGCAGTATAATTCCTTTTAAATCGGGAAGCTTAAAAGGGCTTCGATAAAAGCTCCTAAGAATCTTATATATCCTTTAAATAAGGTATATCTTCCGCTTTAAGAATCTTAGTAATTATACTATCGAAATTAACACTTTAAGGCGGGCGGCTTAAAAGCTCGATTTTAAAATAACTACGTAATCTATTTTCGTAAAAGAATTTTTTATTAAAAAGCGCCTCTTTAAGGCTCTTTAATAGTTTATTTCGTATATTTATAGCATTATGTTTTAACGAGAAATATAAGGTTAGAAGCTATAGATTAATAAGAAGATTCCACTTTATCTATTTCTTTATATCTTATATTTAAATTTAAATAATTTAAAAATCGTTATATTTAATATTATTATAATCTATAATATTTAGTTTAAAAATATATCGCTTAATTTATACAAGGTCCTATATAAACACTATTTTTATAAAGAAAAACTACTTGTAAAAAATTATATCTTATACCCTCTAAACCTCTTATTAAAAAGGGATACAAATTCGATAAATATTAGTAGAATTATAGCTAACTAAGTAGCCGACTTCTATATATTTTTTAAGCTTTAAGTCTCTTTTTGCTATATTCTTAAATGCCTTTGTTATTTAAAAGTAGGCTTTATAGCTATATATATAAACAATAAAAACATTAAGAGAAAAAAGAGAATTCCCTTACTATTTCTAGTAAGCTAAGTTTATAGCTTTTTAGTAGGGGAAGTCTATAGTCTTAAAAGAGTCTTTTAAGACGTTTTATTTTAAAAGAAAGTAGCTGTTTTTTTTAGATTCCTAGCTAAAAGATAATAAGGAAATTTAAGGACATTTAAGAAAATTTATATCGTATAGGCCTGTAAAGAAATTACCCTTTTAGCACGCTCTATAAAGCCGTTTTAAAGTAATATATAAAGGGCTAAAGGTTTGTGAATAATCCCTTATTCCGTAATAAATTTCTACTATTCCTTTTATAAGGCTTTATCGTTATCCTTATAAATTCTATAAATAGTAAGGTTAAACTACCTTAGTATAAAGCTTTAAAAGCTAGTAAAGCAATAAAAAAACTCTTTTAATATTAAATTCAGAAGGGTATAAAAGAAAGTTAAGTTAATAAAGTCGACTTTAATAAAGAAAGTAACTTTCTTCTTATTATAAGAATCTAGTAAAAAAAAGATATCGTGAAGAATTTAATAAAAGGACCTTATAGCCTTCGTAGCTAGATATACTAAAATTATAATTCTCTTTGCTTTTTTAAGCTTATAAGGCTTATAGTTAAGGATAGTAAGAGATATAAAAATAAATGTACTTTTACTAAAAAGGGTTTTTCGTAACGCCTACTTATTAAGGTGCTTTAGTCTCTTATGCTAAAGCTAAAAGAAAATAAAAAGTAGTTATAATAGGTTCTTTTTTTTTCTAAAAAAGAGGATAATAAAGATAAGGGAAGAAGAATATAAAAAAAGAATTAAAGTAAAGAAAGAAGCTGCTTTATAACTAAGTAAACTAAATTTGGTATTACTTAAATAGATTAATTATCCTTTAAATAGAAAAAGTAAGGATAAGCTAACCTTAAAACTATTTAGCTCCCTGCTTACTAAATACCCTTTAGATTAAGCCTATAATAAAGTTACTCTTTCCTTAAGATAATAAGCTTAGTAGATATTTTTACTATATATTATTAATAAAGTTTAGTTTAAGGGCCTTAACTAAAATTCCGCTTTAAAGAATACTTAGTAGTTTCTTAGTTTAGTATTACCGTTTAGCTTTATCCGCTATAGCCGCGCTAATTAAGGTATTTTTAAGACTTTTAATTAATAAAAACAAGCCTCTTATACTTAAGGCCCCGCGGCGTACCGGATTTTAAGATATATATAAGATAAAAGGTTAAGCGCTTAGCGAGAGTATTAAGACTAAGACCTTAATAATAAGCGATAAAGACGCAGTAAGTAATACCCTTAGTAAGCTAAACCTATCTATACTTAGCGTATAGATACTAAGACGAAGTATAGCCTTAAGCCCCTTAATAGAAATAGTAGTAATATTAAATAAATAATTCTTTAGTCTCCTTTAAGTACTAAAAAAAGAAGATATACTTACTAAGCCTTAAGAAAAACCTTAACTATAGTAATTTACTAAAAGCTAAATATCTATTTATAAGAATCTTAATAATATTTAGTAAGAAATAAGGATATTAATAAATAGATTAACGAATATAAAGAAATTCTTCTTTAGCTATAAGTTAAATATACTTAAGGATCTTAAAAGCACTTATTAGTATAGAAGAAATAAGTCTAACTTATAAAAAGGCGAGGGCTAATTAGCCGTACTTTATACGCACTTAAAGGATAGTTTAAGACGCCTTAGCTATCTATTAAGGGCTTACTAAAGCTACGGGTTATATTTTTAAACCGCTTAGTAAAAGCGGATATACTATAGGCCTTATAGCGCTTATTAAATTAAAGAAGAAACTTAGTTAAATAGCTAGGAATATAAGCTAAGGTCCTTTAGCTTAAGAGAAAAAGAACCTTTAAGACTATATACTCGCTAATACTAAAGCTAAAGCGGGTATACTTTATAGCTAAGAAAGGAATTATAATAAAGACTAATAACTATTTAAAGGATAAAGAGTATAATATAAAAGGAGCCTAGATAAATACCGATAAAAGCTTAAAGAAAACTATAATCTATATTATAGTAAACTTAGTTTAAGAGGCTAATAAAACATATAGATTTTATAGTAAAGCATTCCCCTTAAAGAATAAGCTTTACTAATATATTAAAAATAAATACCCCCTTAACCTTAGCTAGGACGTTGCTATATAAAGACATAGCTTAGTATAATAAGTAGTTTTCTAAAAGCTATAAAGCGTTTAGATAGTTAAGGCTTCTCTTAATATCTAACTATTAAGCCCCGATAAGCCGTTATAATTTACCTATATATACTTACTAGTCTATAAAAAAAAGGCCTAGGATAAGTATTAAAGCCTATATAGATACTAAGGCAGACTAAAGCCTTATTTAAGCCGACTTAATAAAGACTTTTTAAAACGTAACTATAAACCCTTTTTAATAAATTCCTATTTAAGAAGTAAAAAAGATAGCTACTATTAAATAAGTAGAATTTACTATATATATACTAAGAAGGCTAAATAGTAGCCTTATAGTTATAAAAGTAAGAATTAGCGCCTTAATAATAAAACGCTTAGTAGCTAATATATTACTTAGCTAAAATTCTTTAGTTCTTTATTAAGAGGACTTTATTAACTTTATATTACTCTTATAAATCGGGGCCTATAAAAGGATTAAAGCTAAAGTTAAGATAGTTTAGCTACGACTAATAATATATAAACGGGTAATTTATTTAGTTACTATAATAATTTTAGCTAGTTTTAGCTATACCTTACTTATATAAGTTTAAGCGCGGCTATTAAGGCGTAATATAATATTCTTTCTTAACGACTTTAAGCTCGCTTAAATAATAATATAAGATTATAAAAGCTTTATAGCAATAAACTATTTTAAGAACTACTAGTACTCCGGTAAGGCTAAAAGGTAAGGATAATTATAAACCTTAATAAGTAGTTCTAGCTATATAAAAAGGTCGACGCTACTACTTTTTAAGCGGAAATCTTTATAGAAAATCCGGATAAGATAGACCCCGCTAAGAACTTCTTATAAAAAGATCTTATAGTAAACTATAAGCTTAAAATTAGCTAAACTAAGGACTTACTTAAACTTACTACTAATAAAGGCGTCCGGATCTACGCTAAGGACTTAAAATACGTATTAAAGGTTTAAGATATCCTTTAATCGTTTCCCCGCCTTTAAAGGAATAAGGGATTAGTATATATAGATAAATCTAAATATATACGTATTCCCTTAATAAAAGGATAGCAATACTAATAAGTTATATTAAGATTATACTTATTAAGCGATAAAGATAAAAAGGTAGTAAATATAATATTCGGCTAGCTAAGTAAATAAAGACGATTAAAACGAGTTTATAAGATAACTTTATTTATAGCGCTAGTATTTATAATATAGAAAATAGTAAATAGAAAAGAAAAGGGATAAGTAGTTAAAGACTTATAAAGGATTAATACTATTATTACCTTAAACGCTTACTTAATGCCTTTTTAAAGCGATATAATTTAACGGCTTTAAAAAAAGAAGTTTCTTAATATTATAAATATATAATCGTTTTTTTATTAGTTTTTAGTTTATTTAGACTACTAAAAAAAGTTTTTAGTTATAAGCTATTATAGGCTAAAACGATTACTAGTAATACTTATAGGCTTTAAGAACTCCTTAGTATACGTTTAAAGGTTTATTAATAACGTCCTCTTTAGATATTAAAATATACGGCGGCTTATATTAACGATATTATTATTTACTTTAATATAGCTAAAGAGTACTTTTAATACTTTAAGGCAGTATTCCGCGCTTTTTATAACTATAATACTACTTTATTTAAATTAAAGTCTTTCTTAGTATACTTATCTATATAGCTCCTTAGATTTAAAGTAGATGCTATTAGCTTAATAAATATAGATAAATATATATAAGCCTTAAAGGATATTGCCTTTTTAAAGAACCTTAAATAGCTTAAAAATAGATCGACCTTATTAAGTAGCTACGTTATATAGTCCCGTATTTTGCTAAGGAAGTTAACGTCCTATAAAGATAAAAGATAAAGCTACTTTAAGTAAGATAAAATAAAGGAGTCCCTTTAAAGGGCTAAGAATAGGCTTAATATACCGCGAAAGCTGCTTTTTAGCTTACTTTAAAAAAAGAAAAGGCCTTTATAAATCTAACTAAAAAACTTAGTAAGCTTTAAATAATTTACTACTTCGACCCCGCTTAATAACTCTTTATTTAAATCGATATATCCTAAGAATATAGAGTAGCGGCTATAGCTTTTTACTTAAAAAAAGGTATAAAATAAGATAAAAAGACGCTACTAGCCCGGACTAAAGTCTAGCTTATCGTTTACCTAAGCCGCGCCTTTTAAGGCGGAGAACCTTAATACTAGCCTATAAAACTTAAAGTAGCCGGTTTAATATAAGCAGTATATAAGCTACGCACTATAATACTATCCGTAAAAACGCTATAAGTAGTTATCTTTATTAACTATATAAGTACTTATAAAATCGTATACTAAAAATCCTTATTCTTTATTAGCATAAAATCTAATAATAAGCTAGTCCTTATATCTTAATACCTAAGCTAATTCCCGCTTAAGGTATACTATATCCTAAGCGTTAAAAACGTCGTGCTAAACGCGCTCTTACGTTTACCGCACTAAGACGATAGGCCGGTATCCCCGAACTAAGAAAGGGAATTAAAACGTATTTAAAAAGATAAGATAATAGACCGCGTATTTCTTTACGCGGAAGTATTAATCGAATTACCGCTTCGCTAAAAAATAATTAACGGATATATAGAAGATATACGGTAAGTAAAAATTATAGCGTAGCTCGGCGATAAAGATAAGGGCCCCGGACTCTTATTCTTCTAGTTATAAGGGTTACTATACTTTACGGAGAACAACGGACGCCGGAGACTATATATCCTTAAGACTTACGTTAAGGAGATTGTCGAAAACGCTTACGCTAAATACTTTTATACCGGCCGTATATATATATAGTAAGACTTATTTAAAAGCTTCTTAATTTTATAGCTTAGTAGATATATAGATAAGGTTATAAATAGCTATAATACCTACTACTATAACTAAACTAACTAAAGTAAGATATTAAGATAGCTTATCTTAATTTAAAGCTTACTAGTTCTATACTATACTATAGCAATAAACTTTATTACTAGGCTTTTAATAGTTTAAGCTAAATAATCCTTATAAAACGATCCTATAAGGAACTTCTTTAATACCTTACTAACTATAATTAATAAATTCCTAAAAATATATCTCCTTATCCTAAGTAATAACTAGTTTATAGCGGAAGACTAAGTATAAGCGTTATATATTAAACTACTCCGCGCTAACTAAGGGATTCCGAAGGGGATAATCTCTAACTAAGATATAAAGTTTACCTTAATATTTTAGCGGACTTTATAGTAAGCCTTTAAATCGAAGCTTTTTATATCTACCGCTTAGTACCCTTAAACCGACGGCCTATCGGAAAGGCGAAACTAAACTATAGAAATCGCGCTATAATTCTTTACTACTAATTTCCTAGACCTACGCTAAACTAATATGCTAATCGCCCTTTAGTTTAGCCTTAATAATTCCTTCTCCTTAATATTTTATATAGCCCTTAGCGAGCTTATTATAAGGATAAAAATAGATAATAGCCTCCGGTTCCTTAATAACTACTTATACTTACGAAACTAAGAAGTCTTATAAAAAGAAGCTAAGTTAGCTATCGCTTACGCTTAAGCCGTTATAAAGGATAGATATAATAAAAAACACCGCCCGCTAAAATTTAAGCTTAGCGACTAAGTCTAGCTATAGCTTAGTAAAGGCTATTATATCGCGGATAGCAGACTAGCGAAGCTTTAAAAAAGACGTACTAAGCTATTTAAGGTTACTACTAAAGTAAGATAGCTTATATACCGGTTAGATATAAAAAGGTCCCTTAATATTTATCCGGTCGTTTCGGTAGTATAACTACGCTTAGCGGACGAGCTAGCGGCACGCTTAAAACTAGTTGAAAATAAAGGGATACTTTATTTAGATAAATAAAAAGTAAAACAAATCTTATAAAGCTATATAATAAAAAGAGGCGGCGGAAAGCTAAGAAAGGAGTTCCTTATAGCCTAAAAAGGCTAGCTAAGTAGCTATAACTTATAGGTAAACGAAAAAGCGGTCTTCTCGCTAAAGATCGTAAAAGCCTTTAAAAAAGCATAAGAGGAGTTAGCTACTTAAGTAGTTCGGATAAGAGTATAACGCGCGGCCTTTATAACTTAATATAAAACTCTCCGACTAAGAGAATTAAGCGGTTAGGCCTAAGTATAAGACTTAAAAGCTACTATAGGTTATAAGAAACTATAACTTACTACGCTTAAAGTAATTAGTTATTTTAATAATAATATACCGCCGTTTACCCTAAGTAATAAGGCCTTTTTAGCCTTATAGTATACTTATTTAAATTCTCTCCGCCGCCCGCCCTCTCTCCTTTCCTTTCTTCTTTTTATAACTATATTTCCCTTTACCGCTAGCTATAGCCCGCCGCACCTCGCCTACTCCTATATATATAACCTTCTTTACTTTAAGCTTATAATCCTTATACTTTTATTTTAAGTCCTTTTATCGTTTAACGTCTCCTATAGCTAAGACTAGCTATTTCGTAATTACTTCTTTAGCCCGCTCTTCTATAAGCCCTTATGCTTTTAATATAAAGGATATAAGTAAGCCCTTAAGCTTTATAAAAATAAGGTAGCTATCCTTTATAGCTTTAAGTCTCTTAGTAAGAGTTAAAACCTTTAAGTTTAAGCTTCCGTATAAACCTACGCTGCCTTCTATAGCCGCGCTTAAGCCGACGGATTTAACTTAAACTATAGCACTATAAAGGATAGCCTATATTACCCTTATTAAACACTTAACTTAGATAACTCGCCTCCTAGCCTTATACTATAGCGAGGTCTAGATAGCCGGTTTCGCGGTATCTTAACTATGCCTCCCGCTTAGCTCTTACCGTCTAAAAGCCCCCGCCGCCTATATATTTTTTAAGGCGTAGCTAGAAATCTTTATTAGCGGAATAACTAGCCGATACTTAACGCCTTAAGGTTAGCTAACCTTGCTATAGTCTTAAGATCTATAATAGCCGCCGTAGCTAGCGGAAACCCGCTTTAGCTAAACAATTAAAACGATATCCGCGCCGTCCTTAACTATATATTTAAGGCCTAGCCTAACTAGTTTATAACCGGGTTTATAGCGGCGTCTTAAGCTACTATAGCTAAAACCCCGTCTCGTTTTATATATAGTCTAGCCTATACTATAAAATCCCCTTCTTAGCTTATAGCCGCTATAAGCCTCGAGGACTTATTTAGTCCCGCTTAGTAAACGCTTTTTCCGCCTACCGCTATGCTTAGCCCGGCTATATAAAGGCGTATAAGCGCTTTACTATAGTCTATCCGCTATCCCTCCTTAATTAAAGGAGATAGCGATAACTAGCCTCGCGATATATTCCGCCGCTTAATCTTATAAAAGCCGCTAGTAGTAACCGATATAATCCTTAACGGACTTAGCTTTATAGGCCTATACTCTAGCGATAAGATTATAATAATTAAGAGTTTCTGCCTAGCTATAAACTATACTAAGTTTTACTTATAGGCCTATAAAGAGTCTAAACGCAACTTAACTTTAACCTAAGCAATAAAGTTCTTAAGCTTTAATATCCGCCTTATTAGCCGCACTAACTATATACTTTATATTCTTATATTTAAAGCCCCCTTTATATAAAGGTTCTTTAAGACTATTAAGTATATCTAAAACCTTAAGAATAAGGAGTTAAGCACTAAGGCTATTAAGGACCTCGTTACTCGCTTTTAAGCGGGAATATAGATATTCGATACCCCGGTGCTAACTATACTTATTAATATTAGCGGGGCGGCCTACCTTTACCTTAATACCTTCTTAGTAGCTAGACGCGCGTTAGTCGGTAGAAAGGCATAGGTAGTAGCGCTATATAAGAAAGATAATAAGTTAAAAAGCCTAGCGATAAAGAGTAAGGGATAATTATAATAGCGGCAGTAAGTAAGATATAATATCTCGCCTATAAGCGGCTTATAAGACTAGTAAGTAAAATAAGAGACTTAAGGGAGGATTAAAAACGGCATAAGAAAGGTAAGTAAGATAATAATATAAGATAAGGCCTAAATAAAGCTAGTCTTTTATAATATATCCCGCTAAGGAACTTAAGTATTTCTCGGCGCGGAGACTCCTTACTACTTAGTAAGGGCTTAAATATATACTTTAAAGAAAAGTCGGAAACCTTTACTATAAGTTTTAGCTAAACGTACTAATCGCCTTAATAAGGACGAAGCCGTATAACTAAATATAAAGTAAGGATTTATAATAAAGCCGCTTACTAACTATCTTAAGCTGCCCGGCTACTATTAGCTAGATAGGCTAAAAAAACTATTAAAAAGATAAAGATAGCGTACTATTAATATAGCGTAAAAACGTTATTATAAAGCTATTACTTAGCACCCCCTTTACTTTATTCTTACTTTAAACTAATAAGGATATTAGCTTTTCTTTCTTACTTAAGGGAGTTATTATAAAATTTAAACGGCTACGCTTAAACTCCTTACTTTACTCTTAAGGAAGCCTTATAAAACCCCGTAATAAGAACGCCCGGAGTACGTACTACGAAGGCTCGCTTAAGGAGATATAATAAATATTATTAGTTAGACCCCGCTAAGGTTTCCGGGATATAACTATAGAGGGTTAAGAGCTTACCTAACTATAGTTTACGACGTCTTTAACTTAGGAAGATACCGTAGAAACTATTAAGTAAATTCCGCCGGTATCTTTAAGGGATTTTTAAGGATTTTTATAGGATATCCTAATTATAGTTTAACCTATTTCTAACTATAAAAGCACCCCGGAAAACATAGGATAAACCTTACCGCGATTTTTAAGGGATATCTAAGGATATTTAAGGGATTTCCTTAACTATAGTTTATAGTGTTTTTAACTAAGCTTATACTTAGTTTATTAAGCGATTCTATAAGGATATCTACGGTTTATTTTACGTACTATAGATAGTATAGTTAAAGATCTTTAGAATTAGCTTAAAGAACTAAGTATAAAGTAGCTAGCTATGCTTTTAAGAATAGATAAGCTTTTTACTATTTTTAAACCCTTATATACGTTTACGTGCGGTAATTAGTTTATTATACCGGCTTAACTAGCGGTAATTAGTCCGTAGTACCGGCCCCGACTAGCGGTAATTAGTCCGTAATACTAGCCCCGACTAGCGGTAATTAGTCCGCGCCTTATCCCCTTATCCTTATACTATAAGGCGTAGTAAAAGCTAAGGAAAGAGTTTCTTATAGCTTAAAAAGGCTAGCTAAGTAGCTATAACTTATAAGTAAACGAAAAAGCAGTCTTTTTACTAAAGATTATAAAAGCCTTTAAAAATACATAAAAGAAGTTAGCTACTTAAGTAGTTTAAACGAGAGTATAATACGCGGCCTTTATAACTTAATATAAAACTCTTTAACTAAGAGAATAAAGCGGTTAAGCGTAAGTATAAGACTTAAAAGCTATTATAAGTTATAAAAAACTATAACTTACTTTACTTAAAGTAATTAGTTATTTTAATAATAATATACCGCTATTTACTTTAAGTTATAAGGCCTTTTTAGCCTTATAGTATACTTATTTAAATTTTCTCCGCTACCCGGTTTCTCTCCTTTCTTTTTTTCTTTTTATAACTATTTGTTTTTACTACTAGCTTTATCCCGCCGCACCTCGCTTACTTTTATATATATAACTTTCTTTACTTTAAGCTTATAATCCTTATACTCTTATTTTAAGTTCTTTTATTATTTTATATCTCTTATAGCTAAGATTAGCTATTTTATAGCTACTTCTTTAGCCCGCTTTTCTATAAGCCCTTATACCTTTAATATAAAGGATATAAGCAAGTGCTTAAGCTTTATAAAAATAAGGTAGCTATTCTTTATAGCTTTAAGTCCTTTAATAAAAGTTAAACCCTTTAAGTTTAAGCGTTTATATAAACCTACGCTGCTTTTAATAACCGCGCTTAAGTTAATAAATTTAACTTAAATTATAGTTCTATAAAAAACGGCTTATACTACCTTCTTTAAATACTTAACTTAAACGACTTACCTCTTAGCTTTATACTATAATATAGTTTAAACGGCCGGTTTCGCAGTAACTTAGCTATACCTCCCGCTTAGCTTTTACTATTTAAAAGCCCCCGCCGCTTATATATTTTTTAAGGTATAGCTAGAAATCCTTCTTAATAAAATAACTAGCCGATACTTAATACCTTTAAGTTAGCTAACCTCGCTATAATCTTAAGACTTATAGTAGCTACTAAAGCTAGTAAAAGCCCGCTTTAGCTAAACGACTAAAATAACGTTTACGATATCCTTAACTACGTATTTAAGGCTTAGCTTAACTAGTTTATAGCCGGGCTTAAAGTGGCGTCTTAAGCTACTATAATTAGAACCCTATCTTACTTTATACGCGGTTTAGCCCGCACTATAAAATCCCCCTCTTAGCTTATAGCCGCTATAAGCCTTAAGGACTTATTTAGTCTTACTTAATAAACGCTTTTTCCCCTTCCCGCTACGCTTAACTTAGCTATATAAAGGCGTATAAGAGCCTTATTATAGTCTATCCGCTATCCCTCTTTAACTAAAAAAGATAGCGATAACTAGCCTTACGATATATTCCGCTATCCGATTTTATAAGAGCTATTAGTAGTATTTAATATAATCTTTAATAGGCCTAGCTTTATAAGCTTATACTTTAGCAATGAGATTATAATAATTAAAAGTTTCCGCTAAGCTATAAGCTATACTAAGTTCTACTTATAAGCCCGCAAAAAGTCTAAATATAACTTAACTTTAACTTAAGCAATAAAATTCTTAAGCTTTAATATCCGCCTTATTAGCTATACCGACTACGCGCTTTATATTTTTACCTTTAAGGCCCTTTTTATAAAGAGGTTCTTTAAGACTATTTAATACGTTTAAAACCTTAAGAGTAAGGAGTTAATTATTAAAGCTATTAAGGACCTTATTACTTACTTTTAAGCGGGAATATAGACGTTCGATACCTTAATACTAACTATACTTATTAATATTAGTAAGATAGCCTACTCTTACTTTAATACCTTCTTAGTAGCTAGATATATATTAGTAAGCGGAAAGGCGTAAGTAATAGTGCTATATAAAAAGAATAATAAGTTAAAAAGCCTAGCGATAAAAAGCGGGGGATAGCTATAATAGCAGTAATAAGTAAGATATAATATCTCGCTTATTAGCGGCCTATAAAGCTAGTAAGTAGTATAGGAAGCTTAGTAAAGGATTAAAAATAGTATAAAGAATAAGTAAGATAATAATATAAAATAAGGCTTAAATAAAGCTAGTCTTTTATAATATATCTTATTAAGGAAATTAGATATTCCTTAGCGCGGAGACTCTTTATTACTTAATAAGTGCCTAGACGCACGCCTTAAAAGAAACTTAAAAACCTTATTATAAGTTTTAGCTAAACGCGCTAGTCGCCTTAATAAAGATTTAGCCGTATAAATAAATAAGTAATAAAGATCTATAATAAAGCCGCTTACTTATTATATTAAGCTACTTAGCTACTATTAGCTAAATAGGCTAAAAAAACTATTAAATAGATAAAGATAGCGTATTATTAATATAGTATAAAGACGTTATTATAAGGCTATTACTTAGCGCCCCCTTTACTTTATTTTTACTTTAAACTAATAAGGATATTAGCTTTTCTTTTTACTTAAAGGAGTTATTATAGAATTTAAACGGCTATACTTAAACTCCTTACTTTACTTTTAAGGAGTCTTATAGAACCTTATAATAAGAACGCTTAAATTATATACTATAAAAGCTCGCTTAAGGAGATATAATAGATATTATTAATTAGATCCCGCTAAGGTTTTTAAGATATAACTATAAAAGCTTAAGAGCTTATATAATTATAGTTTATAATGTTTTTAACTATAAAAAATACTATATAAACCTTTAAGCGGATTCCGCCGGTATCTTTAAAGGATATTTAACAATTTCTACGGGATATCTTAATTATAGTTTAACCTATTTTTAACTATAAAAGCACCTTAAAAAATATAAGATAAACTTTACCGCGATTTTTAAAGGATATTAAAGGATATTAAAGGGATTTCCCCGATTATAGTTTATAGTGTTTTAAACTAAGCTTATACTTAGTTTATTAAGTAATTTTATAAGGATATCTATAGTTTATTTACGTATTAATAATAAACGGCAGGATAATATAGTTAAAGATCTTTAATATTAGCTTAAAGAACTAAGTATTTAGTAGCTAGCTATACTTTAAAGAAAGAATAAGCTTTTTATTATTTTTAAACTCTTATATACGTTTATATGCGGTAATTAGTCCGTTATACCGGCCCGACTAGCGGTAATTAGTTTATAATACCGGCCTTAACTAGCGGTAATTAGTTTATAGTACCGGCCCCGACTTATAGTAATTAATCCGCGCTATATTCTTTTATATTTTCGCCGTAAAGCGTAGCAGGCCTTTTACTAGCCTTAATACCTTTGCTATTTAGTTTAATACTTTAAGTAAAAGAAGTCATAGGTTTTTAAATTATTAATAAAAAGGTTAATAACTTTGTTTTTTTTTTATTTACTTATAAGACTAAGAGTTTCTTTATAAGCCTTAAAAGGGGCCTTTTCAAGGTAACTAAAGGATTAATTTAATCTTATATTCCGTAGAAAATAGCGTATTTTTATATTATTAAAATCTAACATTATTAGTAAAAAAAGCTATTAAGAATCAGTCCCTTTAAAGAGCTTATAAGCTTTATTATTTTCGTAAGGAAGGGAAAATAAAGCGGTGTAAATAAAGGTGCTTTTATAAGTATTTTTTTTATAAAGATAGCGTTTTTACTTTTAAAAGGCGTAATTAACTAGTAAGAGCATAATAAAATAAAAGTACTATAATAACTAATTTCTCTTATATTAAGCAAAAGAGATCTAGGCTTATAACTCTTAAACGTAAAAAGGGACTTTTTAAGGCATTTATTAATAAAGCAAATTATATAAAAGAAACTAGCTTATATATAAAAAGACAGGAATATTCTTGTTTTAATAGCTATTTAAAAGCTTATATATTATAAGGAGTAATTTAACATAAGTAAGGAAATAATAAATAGTCTAATAAATAACAACGAATAATAAAAAGTCTTTATTAAAAAAGAGGTCTATTATTAAATAGACAATCCTTAAAGTAAATATATATACACTAATTAAACGAAGAACCTATTAGTTATATTCTACGTTATCCTTTTAAAAAAAAAGAAACGAACACCCTTATATATATATATATAAATAGCCCCTTGCTATAAGCCCCTTAATAATATAACACTTCGTATGTATTATTACTCCTTTATAAGTATTATAAGTCTTAAATATAATACTTTATACGTGTTATTACTCCTTTATAGGTATAGCGGAACCCTTATTATTTCTTATATAATAAGTAGTAAGGCGTAATTTGTCTAATTTAAATTTACTAGCCGGAAAGGGAGATAAAGACTTAGTGCTAACTACTAAACTAAATAAGGTAAGGGTATCTTATTATGCGGATTTCTTATATTAAAACTAGCTAAAAAAGGAGAAAAAAGGAAAGGAAAGAAGTTAAGGGAAGAAGGAGGAAGGACCTCCTTTTATACCTTTTTAAGGCTACTAAAAGGCTTTCTTTTTATATGCTTTTATATACTTTTATATGCTAATCTATAACTTATACCTCGTATAACTTATAAGGTTACTAAACTACTTCTTAAGCTAATAAAAATAGCTTATACTATCTCTATTACTAGTTATAAGTAATATACGCTTTATTACTTATAACTAGCCTATAAAACTAAATATCCTTATTTTAAAACCTTTTATAAGATTCTATCTTTTTTTAAAGGTAGGCCTCTTACCTTAGCTTTATATAAAGCATTAGTTAATTATATAAGGCATTAGTCGATCTCTTTAATACTAATCCCGTTATTAGCTAAAGCTAACTTAAGCTAAATATAAGCGTATTTAACCTATACCGCTTATAGCCGATACTAGCTATCTCTAACTATTAAGCTATACCGTCTCTCCTTATAACTACCGGTATTTACTTTAATAGTTATAACTTATAACTAGCGGTATTTACTTTATTAGTTACTCCTTTATATTTAGTGGTATTTACTTTACTAAATATTAGTACTTTTAATACTTAGGATTACTAACGGAATAGGGTTTTTATTATAATAGGTATTATAAGTCTTTAGTATAATATAATACTTCGTGTGTGTTATTACTTTTTTAATACTTATACTTTTTATTTTTAAGGAGAGTATTAAGGAGTATTTATTAGTATTTCCTTATATAGTATGTTTTTAAATAAGTAAAGGGTTCTTTTCTTTATTAATGCCTCGTGCTTTAATAGTTTTCTTAAGTAAGGGTTTATACCTCGTGCTTTTATAGTATATTTAAATAAGGGTTTATGCTTCGTGCTTTTACTATATATATAAGTAAGAATTCTTTGCTATATACTTAAGTAAGAATTTATCGTTTCGTTCTTTAGTATTGTTTTTTATTATATAGAGAAATTTTCTCTTTTAGCGGTATGCTCTTTCTATGCCCTTCCTTTCTTAGCAGTATACGGTATACTTTAGTATAAGTCTAAATTCCTTTCTTTAGTCTTTTTTTAAGCTCTTTTCTTTCTTTCCTTAGCATTATTATTTTCTTTACTATACACCGATACTATTATTATTATTATTATACGTATACTGCCTTAAGTCGTCTTCTGCCCTTTTATTATACCTTTAACGTTATATATCTTTATTATTAAACTCGCTATTATTGTTCGCCTATAAGCTTATATATCTCGCGTTATTATTATATTAATTCTACTTACTAGCCTTAAGGTATAGTAGTAAGCTATATAAAGTTAGTACCGCGTCGTCTTTCTCTTAATAAAGGATAAAGGTAACTATTAGTTTAAAAAGAGAGTCGCTATTAATATATAGTTTCTCTTATTTCCTATTCGTTTTTATACTATACTAACGTTTCTTAAGACTTTAAAGTTATATTTATTTATCGCTTATTAGTCGATATCTTTATATAAGTTCTTACTAGCGCCTAGCTGAATCGGATTATCTTAAAGCTAGTATAGTAAGAAGAGTACTTTTAAGCTATTATTATATAGTCTTAAGGCTAAGATATACCCCGTCCTTATATATCTTATTAAGGGGGACGTAGTATATATTTATTCGCCGCGTACCGCTTCTTATTAAGGTCTTAAGGTAGCGCTTATATATTATATATTTAAGCTAAATAGGGTATATATCATCGCATTATTAGCAATAGACTTATCGTACCTTAAGCGCGTTATTTAACCGGCGGTACGGCTAATATGCTTATTAAGGTCGATAATAGTCTTAAGGTAATTAAGGTGCTTAGTAATAATAAGCTAGACGATAAGGTTAAGTTTATTAGTAAGCGGGCTTTAGTTTATCTTACGTTATAGTATAAGATTTAAGAGAAGGGGGGGGGGGATTAGTCTTATCTTTCTTATATATATTATATATTTTAATATTAAAAGATTTTGTGTTTATAGCTATAGATTTAAAAAATATAGCGTGCTAGTCTATATAATTTATTATACTATAATACTTATCGTACTGCTCCTTTAATTTAAAAGTTAAGCTTATTTGTAAAGTCGAGATTTTATAGCGCTTAGTTTAAGCTAGTCTTTATAAAGGCATTTATAGGATTATCTTTACTATTAATCTATCGTATTTTAAATATCTCGCGGCGTTTATATAATTCTTATAGTGCTATAATATTAATTATAAGTCGCTTTTCGTTTATAGTAATAGGTTTTACTAAGCACTTATAAAGGGAACGTAAGTCTATATAGAGGATAAGGAGTATATTAAGGGGGTTAAAGAAACGGATAGTTTTTTAGATTATAAAGTAAAGTATAAAGCTATACTTAATGCTTTATACTATCCCGTAAAGGTCGCTTATAAGTACGCTCCTTATAACACGTTTATATTTTATTAATAACTAATATAAAACATTGCCGAAGATAAAGGAAGAAGTTATAATAAATAAAAGTTCGTTTCCTAAGATAATTAATATACTAAGATATAATATAAGGTCTTTATTATTTTTGAATAATCCGTCTATAAAAACACATAGTTATAATATACTAAGTAAAAGGGGGATAAAGCGAAGTCTGCGGTTATAATTATCGATTTACTATTAAAGTTATATATTAAGGTGTTTTTTATCTTCGTCCTTTAAGTCTTATACTTAAGCGGTAGTAGATATATTATATAAGGCTTTTAGCTAATATATTAAAGCGATATATGTAGCCTAAGCACGTTTAGAAATATACTATTTTTTAGTATTACTATCTGTTATATATACCGTAAATAGGTCTTTTACTTATTCTTTTTATTAAATAAGAATTATACTAAGTATAAGGGAAATATACGTGCCGTTAACTTTAAAGGGTGTTTGCTTTATTAAGGTTATCTGCGGTTTTATACGAAATTTAGCTTTATATAGTATATTTTACTTAAGGCATAAAAAAGAATATATTATAAAAGAAAAGGTATTATCGGTTTAAAGGCTAGTAATACTAAAAAAGTCGGGGCTCTTAGTTATAAAAAGTAAGTAAAGGTCGTAAGAAGATAGTACTATATTAAGGTTTATCTTATAGTATAAAAACTATGTCTTAAACTAATCGAGACTTAATTTTACTAGGCCGTATAAAGGGCGATAAATATAAAAAATTGTCTTAAGGGGTTAAAGAGGGACTAGTTCTTAAGAGAGATATATAAGGATAGTCTTTATAAGGGTATTATTTAATTAAACGTATACCTACATAATATCTCTAAGTTCTCCTTTTATATTATACGTTAACTAAAGTAAGGTACTAAGGGTAAGTAAAAGTCTTTAGCTTATATACTAAATAGTAAGGAACTAAGTAAGGATTTTATCCTTACTATCGTCTACGTACCTTTATATAACTAATTAAGACTTCTTTTATAGTTTATCGTTTTTACTTTTTATTTCTTATACTAGTTATATTTTAAATATTTACACGTTTTTATATTAAATAAAGATAAAAAGAATAAAAGAAAAAACTTTATATACCTTAAGATTTAATATCTCGGTTTAGTTTAATACTTCGAACGGTTTTTTAAGTATAGTAATTATACCTTATATACAAAGTTATAATAATAGTTTAAGTGCGTTTTTCCCGTTTTATATAAGGAATTATTTGTACTTAAAGGGGTCTTATAGTAAGCGGAGTTATACTTTAAGCGTTAAAGGTTATTCTAAACGGCTTAATATATATCGCTTAGGATATAGTCGTGCTACTTAGTAGAATTATAGTAATATTTCGTTTATTAATCGCACTAATAAGAAATAGTCCTTTTTGTTTATACTTCTCGCGCTATATAAGTATAAGGCTTTATAAGGGAAGTAAAAGGACGTCTTTATATAATTAAGGGCCGTTGCGTATATTTAAAGCGCGGCTAATTATAGCTTTTCTATAAATACGTTATACTATAACTATAGCTTTTCGAATAGCTTTTGTTTATATAAAGATTGCGGGGGATAGGGGGGAGTCGGAATTAATTTATAAGTATACGCTAAAAATAAGAAGAGTTAGTACGAGACCGTTAAGACTAGCTATATTATTTATAGATTTTACCGCTATTTATAGTATTGTGTGGATATCTATTTCGGGGAAAGGTTTATAGTATAAAATATCTAAGGTATATTAAAGTAGCTAATACGCACGTTAAACTTTACTAACTGCTTAATATGCCTTTATAGGCATTTCTTTATCTATAATACTAAGGATATAGGCGTTAATATAAAATTCCTTTAATGCGAAGTTCGTTTTTAGATTATATAGAATATTATTAAGGGGTCCTTAGTATATATATATTTAATATTAATATAGTGTATTTTATATATCTTTTATAAAAAAAGAAAGAAGGAAGTTAGCTGCTTAGAATAATATACTTTCGTTAATAATATATAAGGCTAGTTTTTTATAAAGGTATAGTATATTAATAATAACCTTATAGTTAAAATTTATATCGTCTTTAATAGAGAATTAAAATCTTCGGGGAGCTTAGTTATAAAGTTAGTATTATTAGTAAAAGTGTTATACTTTCTTAAGTAAGGAGTATAATATATTAAAATATCTAGCATTCTAAAAGATGTTATATAGTTAAGTTATACTTAGATAGCTAAATTATTAATAAAGGTAGCGAAGTTATAGTTCCGTAAAGTAAGTATACGCTTCCTTATAATTAATATTAAAGAAAGAGTATCTTTATTTATAGATAATAAGGATTATTATACCGTCTTATTATATAATTAGGTTACGTTTATTATTAAAGTATACGCTAAGTCTATCTATATTCTTTAAATAGAAAAGGAAAGAGGTTAAGGTATTAAGAATATAGTATATAATAAAGCTAAGGGGGTTCGTAAAAGTAATAGTTCTAATTACTATATAAGCACTAGTATTTCTAAATTTAATTATCGTGCTTTTAAGGGTTTAGTTTACTTTTATAGCGTTAAGGTATTCTTATACCTACGCCTCCGCTTAAGCGCGGCTAACTATTAAGACATATACTACTCCTATATCTTAAAGTTCCCCTTAATACGCTATAGCGTAACTATTAGTAAGGAGAAAGTAAGAAGTAGGTTTATTAATATTCTTTATATAGTAAATATCCTTACCGGTTAAGCGGTAAAAAAATGCTATATTCGTTATATATATAGTAGTTATCTCCTTTATTGCTAAGTTAATATCGTACTCTTCGTTATTACTTTTATATATATCTTTAAGAATATCGTTTAAAGAGGGGAGGGCTTCTCCTTCGTACGCGGTTAAAAAGGCGTTAAATTCTTCGTTAAGTAGTTATTCTTAGTTACGTTCTTTATATACTTATAAGTACTAGCGCTTAGCCTTTATTAATATTAAAGGGGGATAATTTATTAACTAGTATCTTATCTTCTTATAGATAAAGCATTTCCTTTATATACGTATATAAAAGATAGAGGATTATCTTATAAGAAGTCTTAGCTATATTTAAGGTCGTAATAAGGGATTATACTGCTTAATAAAGGTTTTATTATTATCGTATCTCTTATTAATATAGTACTATATTATAATACGGTTAGTAGCGACTAAGAGTATAGATTATAGCTGGTTAATAAAAGCTTTATACGTTTTTTCTTAAAGAAATATTACGGTTTTTAGTTTTAGTACTTTATAATATACTTATATAATCGTAGTATATAGTTATACGTCTCTTTAGTAGTCTTTCTTAAGTGGCTTTAATATAAGGCGTAGTTTATCTATAAGGTCTTTAAGGGTTTTTAAGAGGCTCTTTTTAAGGTCTTTTTATCGTACTATTTAAAATATTATTAAAGTCTAATCCGCTTAGTATTAAGAGTAGTTTGTATAAGTATTAAAGTAGTTATCTAGCTTATAGTATATCTCGTAGAACATGCTATTTAGTTTAATATAATAAAAGTAATAGTCTTAAGTACGTTTAATAAAGATATTAAGTAATACTATATAGAATTAGTTTTTTATAATATTAATACGACGGCAATAGCTAATAAATATTTTCGTTTTCTTAGCTAAGATATTATATAGTTTTTTAAAATAGTTTTAGTTTATACGCTATTATTTTTAAAAAGCTATAACCTTATTTAAGGTAATTAGTCTATTTTAAATAGTCTAGATAGGTAGGAGTTTATATAAGTCCGAAACTATTAAGGTAATTAAATTTTATTAATACGGTCGGCTATTTAAGGTAGTTATATTTATAAGTTCTTAGCTAAACTATATTAATACCGGCCGTATAAGGGATCGTGCTTAAGGTCTTAAAGTATTATTCTTAAGGTATAGAGATATAAGTACTTAGGATTAATATTAATATTGCGGTTTAATAAAGTTAGAAAGGGGTAGCTTATTTTATTAGATTAACAATATAAGCTTTTAAGATATTAATTTATTTCCTAGTAGTATAGTTCCGCGGTCTTTAATAAGATATATTAGTTCCTAACTAAAAGTACGGTAAATCTATAAGAATTAAAAGGTCCTTTAGTTAGTAAGCGTAAAGTAAATAAGATTAATAAGGCTCTGCTCTTTTATACTAAATTATACAGTATTGTATATAATACGTATAACGTATATAGTAAGTTCGGTACTAAAAAGACCGGTCGTTATATTAAAGACGGTGTCTTAGTATTTTAAGCTTGTTGCTTTTTTTTTAAACTTATAGTAGGATTTTGCTATATATAGTTTTCTTATCGTACAATATAAGATCGTTATCTACGATATCCGGTTAAAAGAGGGATCTATATACAATATAAGATCGTTATCTATAATATCCGGTTAAAGAAAGGATTTATATATTAAGGAAGCGGGGGATTTAAGGGATAGGTTATTATCTTATAATACTATCCTTTTTATTAGTAAAGGGGGGGTACGTTCTTAACGTTATTAATAAGGTTAATCTTTTCTCCTATGTTTAGCGCTATACGACTAAAAAAAGGACTTAGTACGTTAAGTAGTTATTATTACTTTTACTACCTTTTGTCTCTTTACTCTTATTAATCTATAATTATTGCTAAGGGTCTAGTATAATTACTAATTAGTATTAAATAGATAATCTTTCGAGTAAATATATATATACTAAGTAAATAAAGAACTTATTAGTTATATTTTACATTATCCCTTTAAAAAGAAAGGAACGAATACCCTTATATATATATATATAAATAGCCCTTAACTATAAGCCCCTTAATAAGATATTACTTCGTATATATTCTTACTCTTTTATAAGTGTTATAGGTTTTAGATATAATACTATGTACGTATTATTGCTCCTTTATACGTATCGTAGGTCTTTAGTATAATATAATACTTTATACGTGTTATTACTCTTTTAATATTTATAAAAGGTCTATATAAAGTCCTTATATTAAAAGGTAAAATAGCCTTTAGTTTATACGTAGCTCAAAAATTAAGAAAAGCCTTAAAGAGGCTAAAATTAAAGGATTCCTTAAAAAAGCTTATATTACTACTACTATTACTTCTATTACTACGACTAATTATTATAGCGTATTTTACTACTTTATTAAGAAATAGCTATAATAAAGACTATATATAGTAAGAAACGTTAAAAGATTATTATATTAACTTATATATATATATTTTAATCCTTAATAAATGCTAATTAGTAAGATATTACTAATAATTATTATAGTAAACGAAGTTAATATATACTACTATTATAATATACAAAGCTTAAATATTCCTTAATATTTTAAGTTAATTTATTAGTATTAATTAGTAGTAAGAAATTTATTTAAATAAACTTATAGCTCTTTTTATATCTTAGCTATATTTATACTATATCCGATTATATCTTATTATATCTTATTTTTATCTTATTACTATTTATACTTAGTATATATTTATAGTATATCTTTATTATACTTATTATTTTAAATTGTTTTAATATTTGCTAAGTATAGCTTAAAACCTCTTTTTAATTTTCTTAATTTTCTCTTTTCTCTTTACTATTTTTATTCTTATTTTTCCTGCTTTTTAGCTTTATTTAATATCGTTTTTCCGCCTTGTTTTTATTATTTCTTATAGCGTTACTATATTTTTTCTTAACCTTCTTTAAGGCGATTATATCTTAAAAGTCTTAAATTAGCTACGAAGTTAAGTTAACGTACTTATATTACTTTATAAGAGCTTAGTATTACCTCTCCCTTTAAATCTATTTTTACTAACCTTACTTTATTTACTTTATAATATACTTAAATTTATTATCCTTTTTAATTACTAATAATATTTAGTAGTAATTAATAACTTTATTAAGTAAAAGGTTATTTATTATATAATAAAAAAACTCTATATTGTTTTTTATATACCTTCTTTAATATATTAAGTTTTATTATATATAAGATTACTACTTTTATATTACGGAATCTAAATAACCACGCTTAAACTCCTTACTTTACTCTTAAGAAAGCCTTACGGAACCCCGCGATAAGAACGCTTAAAGCACGCACTATAAAGGCTCGCCTAAGGAGATATAATAAACATTACTAGTTAGACCCCGCTAAGGTTTCTAGGATATAACTACGGAGGGTTAAGAGCTTACTTAACTATAGTTTATAACGTCTTTAACTATAAAAGATACTATAGAAACTATTAAGCAGATTCCGCCGGTATCTTTAAGGGATTTTTAAGGATTTCCGCGGGATATCTTAACTATAGTTCGACCCGTTTTTAACTATAAAAGCACCCCGGAAAATATAAGATAAACTTTACCGCGATTTTTAAGAGATATTTAAGGATATTTAAGGGATTTCCTTAATTTTAGTCTATAGTATTTTTAACCGGGCTTATACTTAGTTTATTAAGCGATTTTATAAGGATTTCTATAGTTTATTTTACGTACTATAAATAGTATAATTAAAGATCCTTAAAATTAGCTTAAAAAACTAAGTATAAAGTAGCTAGCTATGCTTTTAAGAATAAATAAGCTTTTTACTATTTTTAAACCTTTATATACGTTTATATATAGTTATTAGTTTATTATACTAGCTTAATTAGCGGTAATTAGTTTATAATACCGGCCTTAACCGGTAGTAATTAGTTTATAGTACTAGCCCCGATTAGCGGTAATTAATCCGCGCCCTATCCCCTTATCCTTATACTATAAGGCGTAGTAAATAATAATAATTCCTACTTATTAAAACGGAAATCCTTTAAATATCCGATAAGCTAAAAGCGATTATATCGCACGATTAAGTACTTATCTTATAAGAAGTTAAATATTAAATAATATTTTCTTTAGTAAAAAGCTCTTATTAGCCTTTAAGTTTAACCTTAATAATAAGTACCTCTTCCTTAACGCACTTATAATAAACCTCTAAGATAAGTAGGCTATAAAAGTAAAAAAGGCCGCGGCTTACTAAGTATACCGGTTTAATAATCTCCTTTACCCCTTTTTAAGGTACTATACTATAATAGCTTATAGAGCTAAATAAGACGTAAAATAAGTCCCGCTTAGCTAAGCTAAAACTACTACCCTTTAAGAGGCAATCCGCTTTTAAAATACTAATAAAAAATAGACTATAAAACGATAAAATCTATATAACTAAGTAAACTAGATTTAGTATTACTTAAACGGATCGATTATCCTTTAAATAAAAAAAGTAAAGATAAGCCGACCTTAAAACTATCCGGCTCCCCGCCCGCTAAATACCTTTTAAATCGAGCCTATAATAAAGTTACTCTTTCCTTAAAACGATAAGCTTAGCGGATATTTCTACTATATATTACTAATAAAGTTTAGCTTAAGGGCCTTAACCGGGAATCCGCTTTAAAGGATACTTAATAGTTTCTTAGTTTAGTATTACTATTTTAACCTCGTCCGCTATAGCCGCGCTAACTAAGGCATTTTCGGGACTCTTAATTAATAAAAACAAGCCTCCTATACCGGGGGCCTTATAGCGCACCGGATTTTAAGACGTATATAAAACAGAAGGTTAAGCGCTTAGTAAGAGTATTAAAACTAAGACCTTAATAATAAGCGATAAGGACGCGGTAAGCGATACCTTTAGCGGGCTAAACCTATCTATATTAAGCGCGTAGATACTAAGACTAAGTATAGCCTTATGCCCCTTAATAAAAATAGTAGTAATATCGAACGAATAATTCCTTAGTTTCTTTTTAAGTACTAAGAAAAGAAGACGCGCTTATTAAGCCTTAGGAAAAACCTTAACTATAAGCTAAGAATATAAAGAGATTTAACCTATTAAGACCTTTAAAAGCATCCTTTAATAAAGTTTAAGAAGATAATAAAGCTAGTATATTTTAAGGAGTAGACCGTTTTATTAACTTTATCCGCCGAAATGCTAGTAAAAGTAAGGCCTATATAAATAAATTAGCTATTTAATTACCCTCCTTTCTTTAAGGAAGTATAGCGGAATAGTATTTTAAGGACCTCTTAAAACTATAATAAGAAAAACTTAGCGAGCCCGGTATCTATTACGGAATCCAGACGGCCACGCCCGGACTCCTTACTCTACTCCTAAGGAAGCCCTACGGAACCCCGCGACGGGAACGCCCGGAGCACGCACCACGAAGGCTCGCCCGAGGAGATACGACGAACATCACCGGTTAAACCCCGCTAGGGTTTCCGGGATATAACTACGGATAGTTAGGAGCCTACCTAACTATAGTTTACGACGTATCTAACTATAGGAGACACCGTGGAAACTATCGGGCGGATTCCGCCGGCATCTTTAGGGGATTTCTAGGGATTTCCGCGGGATATCCTAACTATAGTTCGACCCGTTTCTAACCACGGAAGCACCCTAGAAGACATAGGATAAACCTTACCGCGATTTCTAAGGGATATCTAGGGATATCTAGGGGATTTCCCCGACTATAGTCTATAGTGTTTCTAACCGGGCTTATACTTAGTTTATTAAGCGATTCTACGAGGATATCTATAGTTTACTTTACGTACTACGGATAGTATAGTTAGAGATCCTTAGAATTAGCTTAAAGAACTAAGTATAAAGTAGCTAGCTATGCCTTTAAGAAATAGATAAGCTTTTTACTATTTCTAAACCCCTATATACGTTTACGTGCGGTAATTAGTCCGTTATACCGGCCTAACCGGCGGTAATTAGTCCGCAGTACCGGCCCCGACCGGCGGTAATTAGTCCGTAGTACCGGCCCCGACCGGCGGTAATTAGTCCGCGCCCTGTCCCCCTATCCTCACGCCGTAAGGCGTAGCACCTTATATACGTTTACGTGCGGTAATTAGTTTATTATACCGGCCTAACTAGTAGTAATTAGTTCGTAGTACCGGCCCCGACTAGCGGTAATTAGTCCGTAGTACCGGCCTTAACTAGCGGTAATTAGTCCGCGCGCTATCCCCTTATCCTTACGCTATAAGGCGTAGCATACTAAAACTATAATATAGTATGAAATATAGTATTTTTTAAAGCCTATACTAATACTAATTAAGCTAGCGATCTTATAAACTATAAGTCGGTCTTTAGATACTGTTTCTTTATTAATAATAACCTTATAAGCTAGGCTTGCTAAAAATAAAAATCTATAGCACTCTCTATATATAAGGCTAAATATATAGGATTTAAAGACGCTAATAAAAAAGCTTTATATTTATATAGCTATTTTAATACTATAGTAAAAGGAATGTTTATAAATATACTTAAAAGTAAAGTCTCTTTAATCTTTATAGATAATTAATCTGCTTTAAAAATAGCAAACAATCTTAAATTATATAAGCTAAGAAAACATATAGGCTTAGTATATAATTTTATACGTAATAGTGTAGAAGAAAAGGAAATAAAGGTTTATTATATAAATTCTAAAGATAATATAGCAGATAAATTTACTATGGGATTAGGTTTTATACTTCTTAATAAATTCCGAAGTTTATTAGAAATTAAAGAGGTTATAATATAAATTCTTATAATAGAGGATTTTAGCTATTCCTTGCTTTCTTTAGCTTTTCTTTATATAACCTAAGGTTTTTTACCTATATAAAGGTTTTTCTTAGATAATAAAATAAACAGGTTTTACTTAAATAATAAATAATAAGTTTTTCCCTTTAAGAAAGATTAAAAGCTTTAAGTTTTTCCCTGTAAAAAAATCGGTTTTCTTAAGCTATAAAAAACAATTTTTTCCTTATTTTAAAGGTTTTTTACTTTACTTTAGTTAGTATGTTTAAAGCGCACTTATATACTATAAGTACCCTTTAAGGGAGGCTATACGAGAGTAAAATATACTCTCCCGCAGCTTATAGGCTAAATATAGCATAAATAACACGCGGCATAAATACGCTAAAATATATATTTAATCCGCCATACAATTTTACATACTATACATTCTTTTTTCTATCATTCCACGAATATATAAGCAAGACATAAGCAGATTAAGAAGAAGTATATATAGAGACTATATATATAATCCGTGCTAAGTCGCTACGCCACCTCGTATTCCTTACGGAATTAATCTCTAGCCTTATAAATATAATATTAACCTAACAATAGCTATTAGCCTACTATGCATAACTGCGCTAGCTAGGGGTCTCTTTTTTAAATTACTTAAGTTACTTATCGCTAAGGAATTGTCTATATAAGGAGGTCTTAGTCCCCCCTTTACCTTTAATAGATTATTAACCTTATACATATATATCTTACTTATTTCTTTACCTTTTCGCACACTCTTTATATATTTATAATCCCCTTACTTATAGCTACATACCTGCTCTCTTCTATACCTATTTACTCCTTAATTAAACTTTATAGCGGGAACGCTTAAAGTACGCGCTATAAAAACGCGCTTAAAGAAACGCAATAAACCCCGCGAAGCAGACCCCGCTAAAGCTTTTAATATATAACTAAAAATACTTAGGAGGCTTTTTAACTTTAGTTTATAACGTTTTTAGCTATAGAAAACACTATAAAAACTATTAAATAGATTTTACCGGTTTATTTAAAGGATATTTAAGGATTTCCGCTAAATATAATAACTATAGTTAAACCTATTTTAAACTAAAGAAACACCTTTACAGACATAGGACGGACTTTGCTACGATTTTTATAGAATATTTTAGGATATTTAAAGGATTTACTTAAATATAAAAGTAAAAATAAGATTATAAAAACCTTATAATATATATTACTACTTTTATTTAAAGTATTATATTTTACGTTATCGCGTTTATTAGTTTATTTATTATTACTTTAAAGTTCCTTAAGCCTTTAGTTTTGTTTAGTATTAAGTTTACTATAAAATCTATTGTTAAATATAGAAATAGTTATATAAAAAGGGGTAATAGTTAAAAAAGCCCTTTTTAAAGTAATGTTTAAATATAGTCTTTACTATATAATTTATAGTTTGTTTTCAGCCGGCGTACTATAAATAACTAGTTTAACTAAAAGAACTTTTAAGCTAATATTATAAGTATCTTTTTATACCTTAAGTGCTTTACTGCTATTAAGTTATATATTTACTAAGCGATTAATACTTAGAGCTTGTTTAGCTCTTTATCCTCCCTCCTTTTTAAGTACAATTAGCTAAGGTATATTATAGGATTTAGTATAGTTTTTACTTCTTTTTAAGATAAGCTAGTAATAGGGTTTTACTTATTTACTACTATAAAAAGCTTTAATGCTTTAAAATAAACTATAAGAGTATTAAAAGACTTATAAAGCTATTAGTATCCTTCTTCTTTTTTATATTAATAAAGCTAAGAGCAAAGTTTACTAAGGACTTTTAGTAAATAACTTAAATAACTTAAAATAAAAAAAGAGTAAACTAATTAAATTCATGTATATTATTAAGGCTAAGAGCTTTTAAAAAGCGTTTTCTTTATTTTAATATAGTAAAAGTAAGTTTAAAGTACACTTTTAACTTATTTGCGTTATATAAATTTCAAGAAATTTAATAAAAAAGAATTCTTACTTAAAGATACCTAATAAATACTTATACTACTATCTTAACGCTAAAAGCTTTTTAATAAAGCGTTTAGTAATTATTATAAACGTTTTAAATCCGGGAGAAGGCTATATTAAGCTGAAATATATATAAAGTTATTAATAACTTTTGAGCTAATAAAACTAAATTTTTTAAAAGGTTTAGCTTAAGATTTTATAATATAGTAGTTTGCTAGCAAAAAAGTCTTTATGCTAAAAGATTAAGTTAAAGCCTATAGTTTTAGTAATCCTTTCTTATTTAAAAATCGTACTTTTATACTTAAATATCTTTGTTAGTAATAGCTTTATTAGCGGTAGCGGTAGCGGTATTATAATATAAAGCTGTTTTAAAAAAGCGGAAAAAGTATCTAAGTTTTCAAATAAAAAGCTTATAAAGCCTTATATAAGTTAAAGCTTATAATAGCTTATAGTCGTAAATAAATATAACTTAGGTTATAAAAGTAATTTTATTAATAACCTACTTATAAGAACTTAACTGCTTAATAATAGCAGCTTTACTTTTTAAAAAAAACCTTTATATAAAGCTATATGCCTTATTATAAGTTTTTAAGCTTAAAGGAAGTAGAAGGGGCGACATTATAGCTTAAAGAGCTAAAGGGGCTTTAAAAGCTTTATTTAAGTTACTTTAAAGCGGCGTTAAACAATATTAAAAGAGAAGGAAAAAGGTTTATTATAGCGCTAAAAAGCTTTAAAAACAATATAAGCAAGGGTCTTATATAAGCAAGGGCCTTTAAAAAAACCTTTAAAGGTATAATATATATATATAAGTAGGCGAAGGTAAGTAAAAGAAAGTATATATATAAGCTTTATATATAACCTATATATATAAGCATAAGCATTTAAAAAGTATAAATATATAGTAAGTATAAGCAGTATATATTAGTAAGGCGGGCTAGTATTATAAAAGATCTTTAAAATAAAGCGTAAGTATAAATTAAGGTATATATAAGTATAAATAGTAAAACTTTACTAAATAGTAAAGGCTTATATATAAGTATAAATAGTATTACTTTTATAAAGGAGTATTACTATTTATATATATATATATATCTTTATTTATATTTACGACTTATTTTAAAAATACGTACTAGCGTTAGCCCTTTTTACTTATTTATACTATGCTTACTTAGTAAGTACTTATACTTTTTAAATGCCCGCCCGCGCTTATATATATAGCTGATATTTAAAGCGCCCTTATAACTTTACTTATAGTACTAGCAAAAGGCCCGGATTAATTAATAAGCCGCGTTATATATATATCTCTTGAGAGCTTTTAAGATATATTTTTAAGCAAATTAAGCTATAGCTAAAAGCGCTGCGTATAAGCTATATATATAAGCTATATATATAGGCAGTATATATAGGCTAAGTATATAAGCCGCGTATATAAGCATAAGTTAATATAAGAATAAGCATTAGTCGGTATAAGCATTTAAAAGGTATAGGTACTTTTTAAACATAAGTACTATAAGTAAGTAAAGCAGGCTAATATTAATATATATCTTAAAAATAAAGCGTTTATATAAATAACAATATATATAAATAAAAATAGTAATACTTTTTAATAATACACTACTATATAAAATATACTAAGTATTCTTTTAGGTACTATAAGACCGCACCTAAGTTATAAGACTTATAGTACGTAGCTTTATAATAAATATAGAATTAGTAGCGCGTAGTATTAGCAAAACCTTAAACAGCTAAAAACATATATAGCTAATTCTAAAAAGGCTTAATAGCTTTTTAGCAATATATATAAGTGCTATAAGACAGCACTTAAGTTATAAGACTTATAATACGTAGTTATATAATAAATATATAATAAGTAGTACGTAGTATTAGCAAAATCCTTAATAGCTAAAAACGTATATAACTAATTCTATAAAAACTTAATAGCTTCGTAATAAAATCTACAAGCTTTATAAGAGGGTATTTTAGCTGTAAATAGCACTTTAAATAAACCCTTTTTATATAGCTAAACTACTATTAGTACGAGCGGCCTATTAACTTAATAGTTTAACTTCTTTTTCCGCTTAAAACTTAACAGGGCGCCGAACTTACCCCTTTTTATATTGCTAAGCGCAAGCTATACATTGAACCTTTTTTATCTACGCTATTATTCCTTTTCTACTAATTTATATTTTTTTCCTAAAAAGAAAAATAAGGAAGCAATATAAATATAATTTTAAACCCGGCTTATAAAAGCTAAAGGAGTAATACCTATATAAATATAAATAAGAAGGAACATATTTTTAAAGGTATTTATTTCACTTACTACCTTTATTTATATAAGCTTATATAAAAAAACAAAAGTCTAAGACTATTAAAAGACGTCTTTATTATACTTTATATACTTAATATTATAATATACATTATTTAACTACTTTTAGCTACTTTTACGCTATATACGGATTTATAACGTAGTAATAAGCCCTTATTACGATCTTTTAACGCCTTATATATATGTTAATAAGTAGTTTAAGTATATATAATAAGCGTTCTTTAGTTTTAATAACTTAGGTACTTGCTTTCCTATTTTTAAGTATATCTTTAGCTATAAAAAAGATTATAGCAAATAGTAACTATTTAAAATAAACCCAAACTTATAAACTTTAAAGTATAAGTTATAGCTTAAGCAGGCAATTAACCTTTTTTAATTTCTTTATAACTTTAAAAAGTTATATCTTTTTATAATTTTAAGGATTATTAAGCTAATTAGTCTTAAGATTTCTTATTAAAAGATATACTTTATCGCTTATAAATAGAAATTTTTAAAAGATTACTTCTTATTATAATAGTATAATATTCTCTTAATAATATATTTTATTTTTATTTTTATAACTCTCTATTAGCTAGTTAATTACTTTAAGTTTAAAAAAAAAATTTTTGCTATAATTTCTTAAAGTAAAAAAGGCCTATAGGCTTTAAGTATAAAGCTATAATTTGCAAATTCTAAAGTATTATGAATAAGTTTAAAATAAGAAGGATTATACGCTAGTTATACTATAAGTAATTTAAAAAGCAAATTATCTTACTAATAATTTAAATAGCTTTTAAGCTATTACTTATGCTTTAAATTTAATCGTTTTATTCTTTTATTTATTATAAAGTACAACGCAGTAAATAATCTTTCCTTTATTTTCAAAGCTTTTATAAAGCCTTATTATAAATTTAAAATAAACTTTTAATCGTTATTAGAAATAATTAAACTTAAAAGTCTGTTATTAGTTATGATATATTTAATAAAGGTATAAAACAACTTTTCTATATTTTTAGCTTTATTTATTTAAAAAAAACAGTTATCCTTCGTAAGATAATAAATTATAATAAAAATAAAATAATTCTTTCTATTAGTATTAAAATTAATAAACTTTAGTAGTTTTATAAAAAGTTTAAAGCTATAAAGTCTTAAGTTTTCAAGGGAACCTCTAAAGGAATTAAGTTATTATAAAGCTTATATCTTACTACTTTAGCTTTATTATAAGTATTATATAACTTAATAACTTTTTAAATTTTTTCTTAAAAATTAAGAGCATTATAACATCTTTCTTTCTTATTATAAGTTTTTATAATACCTTAAGAACAATATTAAGAATACGTATAAAAATTTATAATAATTATTTTCTTAGTTTATAAGTTAAAGCATAGCTTATTTTTATAATAAGCTAATTTCTTTTTTACTTAAGATTTTAAAATCTATTTTAATTTTAACTTATATAAGAGTTCTTAAGTATTTTTAAAGCAATAAGATCTTTTAATATATTTAATATTATATATAACGTTTCAAACTTTAAATTACTATAATTATTAAAAAAGAATAAGGTCTTTTTATAAAGCCTTTTTATTATTATTAAGGTTTACTTATTAGCTAATAATAAGAACTTAGTTATATTTAGTACTTTTTTTAAAAATAATCTTATAATTAAATTTAAAAGAAATTTTGCTTATCTTATTAACTTGTTTTTTTAGCTATTACGTTATAGTAAAAAAAGTAATATTCTTATAATTAGTATAAACCTTTTACTTATATTTATACTTTAAGATATAATATTAAAACTCCTTAAAGAGTTAATTATTATAAAGAATTATTTATTATAAATAAAGCAAAAACTCTTTATATTTACTACTTCTTTTAAATTAAAAGCTATAAGTTTAATAACGTTATTTTTATTATGCTAGCTTAACTACGCACTTAATATAGAAAAAAAGTAGAATCTTTTAACTTTAAAAGCTTTTTTGCATTATAAGTATTTAATATAGGTTTTCGTATAAGTAATTCTTTAATCTTTAAAAGAGTTTATTAGCTTTGAAGTTTTAATTTAAAGGTTCCGCTTAAGTCTTTTTAAATACTAATAATATTAATACTAATCTTTTAAAAAAGTTTAATATAAACTTCTTATAATAATATTTGTATTTTAAAAAGATTTAGATTGTATTGGTTTTTATATAAATTAGATAATTTCAAATTATAAAAATCTTTTATAGGTTTATGCTAGTATAAAAAGAAGTAATTATATACTTAAAGAATTTACTTTTTATATATATAAAAGCTATATTTCTTTAGTAAAATATATAAGCTAGCTTTTTTTAATACTTTTAATACTATATCGACTTCTTTATATTATTTATTTAGCGTGTCTTAGTAAATAATAATATTATTAAAGTAGGCCGTATAAAATCGGTTAAAAAAGACAATTAAAATACTATTAATGCTCTTTTTAAAAGTTACTAGCATATTAGTAAGTCTTTAAGGTAAAACTAAAGATTTATATAGTTTATATCGTGTTTTAAAAGCTATTTTAAATACGTCTCTTTTTAATATATATCTTTAACTATAAAGAAATTTAAAGTTAACTTTTATTTATTACTACCTATTTGCGAACTTATCCTTTAATTTATTTATAGGAGGTAATAAAGTTTAGTCTTTTAATATATTGTTCTTTTTCATTTTAAAATTAGTATAAAGTTAAGTTTTGTTTATATTTTAACTATTCTTTAAAGCTAATAGTATAAAGGCTTTTAATTTCTATTTAAACTATTTAATATAACCTTTTTATAAATCTTTATCGGAATATTCTTTTAATAACTTTATATACTTCTTGTTTAATTTATATATTTTCTTAGAACTAAGTAGTTTTATTATTATTTATTATAATACTTATTAATATAATACTCGTATATATAGATATTTAGTTATATTTGTCGTTTTATTATTATTCGTTATAATACTTATTTATATAATATTCTTATAGATATATACTTTATTATTTTTACTTATACTCTTTATTAAGTTATTATTAGTTATTATTTGTTTAAACTATATTTAAATTATTAAAGTGGTTTTTTATAAGTATATCCTTTATTAAACTATATAAAGAAATGCCTTAAGCTTTATCTTTAAACCTTAAAAGGCTTTTATTATTATTTCTTATAAGATTATTCTTTTAAATAAGAAGCAGTCTTAATATATTATTATAATTAATATTTAAGATATTAAAAGAATCTTAAAAGCTTTTAATCTTAATTATATATATAAAAAGATTAATCTTATATATAATCTTATTATTATTAAACTTTAAGGGTAATCTTTTTGCTAAAAGCAGTATATAAGGCTCTTTTATTAAAAAATAATACTAAACAATTACTACGCCTTACGGCGTAAAGATAGGGGGATAAGGCGCGGACTAATTACTACTAATCGGGGCTAGTACTATAAACTAATTACCGCCGGTCGGGGCCGGTACTACGGACTAATTACCGCCGGTTAAGCTAATATAACGGACTAATTACCGCACGTAAACGTATATAAGGGTTTAAAAATAGTAAAAAGCTTATCTATTTTTTAAATTATAGTTAGCTACTTTATACTTAGTTCTTTAAGCTAATTTTTAAGATCTTTAACTATACTATCCTTTTATCTATTGTTAGTACGTAAATAAACTATAGATATCCTCGTAAAATCGCTTAATAAACTAAGTATAAGCCCAGTTAAAAACACTATAAACTATAATTAAGGAAATCCCTTAAATATCCTTAGATATCCCTTAAAAATCGCGGTAAGGTTTATCCTATATCTTTTAAAGTGCTTTTATAGTTAAAAACGGGTTAAACTATAATTAAGATATCCTACGGAAATCCTTAAATATCCTTTAAAGATACTAACGGAATCCGCTTAGTAGTTTTTATAGTATATTTTATAGTTAAAAACGTTATAAACTATAGTTAAGTAAGCTCTTAACCCTTTATAGTTATATCTTAAAAACCTTCGCGGGGTCTAATTAGTAATATTTATTATATCTCCTTAAGTAAGCCTTTATAGTACGTGCTTTAAGCGTTCTTATTACGGGGTTTTATAAAGCTCTTTAAAAGTAAAGTAAGGAGTCCGGGTATAGCTATTTAGATTTTATAATAACTCCTTTAAGTAAAAAAAAAAAGCTAATATCTTTATTAGTTTAAAGTAAGAATAAAGTAAAGGGGGCGCTAAGTAATAGCTTTATAGTAGTATCTTTATGCTATATTAATAGCACGCTATCCTTATCCTTTTTATAGTTTTTTCGGCCTATTTAGCTAATAGTAGCTAAGTAGCTTAAGATAGGTAGTAAGCGGCTTTTATTATAAATCCTTATCTCCTATTTAGTTAAGCGTTTTTATTTTTATTAAGGCGATTAGCATGTTTAGCTAAAACTTATAGTAAAGCTTTCCGATTTATATTAAAAGCGTACGTCTAAGCACTTATTAAGCAATAAAGAGTCTCTACGCTAAGGAATACTTAAATTCCTTCACGGGATACGTTATAAGAAACTAGCTTTATTTAAGCCTTATCTTATATTATTATCTTACTTACTTTTTTACGCCGTTTTTAATCCTCCGCTAAATTTCCTATACTACTTACTAGCCTTATAAGCCGATTATAAGCAAGATATTATATCTTACTTACTGCTATTATTATAGTTATCTCTTGCTTTTTTTTACTAAGCTTTCCGACTTATTATCCTTTTTACGCGGCGCTATTACTTACGCCTTTCCGCTAACTAATACGCGTTTAGCTATTAAGAAGGTATTAAAGTAAAGGTAGGCTATCCTATTAATATTAATAAGTATAGTTAGCACTAAGGTATTAAATACCTATATTCCCGCTTAAAAGTAAGGAATAAGGTCCTTAATAGCCTTAATACTTAACTCCTTACTCTTTAGAATTTAAATATACTTAATAGTCTTAAAAAACCTCTTTATAAAGGGGGTCTTAAAAGTAAGAATATAAAGCGCGTAGTTAATATAGCTAATAAGGCGGATATTAAAGCTTAAGAATTTTATTACTTAAGTTAAAGTTAAGTCGCGTTTAAACTCTTCGCGGGCTTATAAGTAGAACTTAGTATAGTTTATAGCTAAGCGGAAACTCCCGATTATTATAATCTTATCGCTAAAGTATAGGCCCGCGAAGCCGGGCTTATTAAGGATTATATCGGTTATTATTAGCGGCTTTTATAAGATTAAGCAGCGGAATATATCGCGAGGCTAGTTATCGCTATCTCCTTTAGTTAAAGAGGGATAGCGGATAGACTATAATAAGACGCTTATACGCCTTTATATAGCTAGGCTAAGTATAGCGGCGGGTAAAAAGAGCGTTCGCTAAGCGGGACTAAATAGGTCCTTAAGGCTTATAGCGGCTATAAGCTAAGAAAGGGATTTTATAATATAGGCTAAACTATATATAAAGCGAGATAGGGTTTTAGCTATAGTAGCTTAAGACGCCGCTATAAACTCGGCTATAAACTAGTTAAGTTAGGCTTTAAATATATAATTAAGGATAGCGCGAACGTTATTTTAATTATTTAGCTAAAGCGGGTTTCCGCTAGCTATAGCGGCTACTAGAAATCTTAAGACTATAGCGAGGTTAGCTAACTTAAAGGCATTAAGTATAAGCTAGTTATTCCGCTAATAAAGATTTCCAGCTATACGTTAAAAAATATAAAGGGAGTAAAGGCTTTTAAATATTAAGAGCTAAGCAAAAAGTATAGCTAAGTTAATATAAAACTGGCCGTTAAAACTACGCTATAGTATAAAGCTAAGAGGTAAGTTATTTAAGTTAAGTATTTAAAGAGGGTAATATAGGCCGTTCTTTATAGTGCTATAGTTTAAGTTAAATCCGTTAGCTTAAGCGCGGCTATAAAAGGCGGTATAGGTTGATATAGAAGCTTAAACTTAAAGGTTTTAACTTTAATTAAAGGACTTCAAGCTATAAAGAATAGCTACCTCGTTTTTATAAAGCTTAAGCGCTTATTTATATATTTTATATTAAAGATATAAAGGCTTATAAAAGAGCGGGCTAAAAAAGTAGCTATAAAATAGCTAGTCTTAGCTATAAGAGACGTTAAATAATAAAAGGACTTAAAACGGGAATATAAAGATCGTAGGCTTAAAGTAAAAAAGGTTATATATATAAGAGTAAGTAAGGTACGGCGGGCTATAATTAGTATTAAAGGGAAATATAGTTATAGAAAGAAGAAAAGAAGGAAAAAAAGGCGGGTAGCGGAGAGAATTTAAATAAGTATACTATAAGGCTAAAAAAGCCTTATTACTTAAGGTAAACGGCGGTATATTATTATTAAAATAACTAATTACTTTAAGCGTAGTAAGTTATAGTTTTTTATAACTTATAATAGCCTTTAAGTCTTATACTTAAGCTTAACCGCTTAATTCCTTTAGTTAAAGAGTTTATATTAAGTTATAAAGGCCGTATATTATACTTTTATTTAAACTACTTAAGTAGCTAACTCCTTTTATACCTTTTTAAAGGCTTTTATAATTTTTAGTAAGAAGACCGCTTTTTCGTTTACTTATAAGTTATAGCTACTTAGCTAGCCTTTTTAAGCTATAAAGAACTCTTTTCTTAGCTTTCCGCTACCTTTCTTTATTATATAGCTTTATAAGATTTATTTTACTTTTTACTTATCCGGATAAGGTATCTCTTTATCTTAAACTAAGCTTAAGTATATAGCTAGCTTATCCGCTAAGCGTAGTTATACTACTAAAACGATTAAATAGATATTAAAGGACCTTTTTATATTTAGCTAGTATATAAGCTATCTTACTTTAGCAGTAACTTTAAACCGCCCGGTTTTTCTTTCTTAAAGCTTCGCTAGTTTACTATCTATAATATAGTAGCCCTTATTAAGCTATAGCTAAACTTAATTACTAAGCTTAAATTTTAGCGGGTAGTGTTTTTTATTATATCTATCCTTTATAGCGGCTTAAGTATAGGCGATAGCTAACTTAGCTTTTTTTAATAAGACCTCTTAGTTTTATAACTATAAGTAGTTATTAAGGAACTAAAAGCTATTATTTATTTTTATCCTTATAATAAGCTTATTAAGGGCCGCGTAAATTACTAAAGAGAAGGAATTATTAAGGCTAAACTAAAAGGCGACTAGTATATTAGTTTAGCGTAAGTCTAGGAAATTAGCGGTAAAGAATTATAGCGCGATTTTTATAGTTTAGTTTCGCCTTTTTAATAGGCTATTAGTTTAAAGGTACTAAGCGGTAAATATAAAAAGCTTTAATTTAAAGGCTTGCTATAAGGTCCGCTAAAATGCTAAAGTAAACTTTATATCTTAGTTAAAGATTATCCCCTTTAAAATCTCTTAATTATTATAGAGTAGCTTAATATATAATACTTATACTTAATCTTCCGCTATAAACTAATATTACTTAAGATAAGGAGATATATTTTTAAGAATTTATTAGTTATAGTTAATAAGGTATTAAAGAAGTTTCTTATAAGATCTTTTTATAAGGATTATTTAGCTTAAATTACGAAGAGCTTAGTAATAAAGTCTATCGCTATTATATCGTATAAAACCGGCGGGCTTTAAATTAAAATAAGCTACCTTAGCGTCTTACCTTAGTTAGTTTAGTTACGGTAATAAATATCGTAGCTATTTATAACCTTATCTATATATTTACTAAGCTATAAGATTAAGAAGCTCTTAAATAGATCTTATTATATATAGGTGCGGCTAGTATAAAAATATTTAGCGTAGGCGTCTTTAACGATCTCCTTAGTATAAGTTTTAAGGATATATAGTCTCTAGCGTTTATCGTTCTCTATAAAGTATAGTAACCCCTATAACTAAAAGAATAAAAGTCTAAGGATACCGTCCTTAGCGCTAAGCTACGCTATAATTTTTACTTACTATATATCCTCGATATATCTATTAAATATTTTTTAGTAAAGCGGTAATTCGATTAATACTTCTATATAAAGAAATACGCGGTCTATTATCTTATCTTCTTAAATATGTTTTAACTCCCCTTTTTAGTTTAAGGATACTAGCTTATTATCTTAGTATAGTAAATATAAAAGCGCGTTTAGTATAATGTTTTCAACGCTTAAGATATAGCATACTTTAAGCGGGAATTAGCTTAAGTATTAAAACGCGAGGATTAGCGTATTATTAAATTTTATATTAATAAAGAATAAGGATTTTTAGTATATAATTCTATAGGTACTTATATAGTTAGTAAAGACGACTACTTATAATATTCTTAAAGATAGTATTATAATACGTAACTTATAGATTCCTTATATTAAACTAGCTACTTTAAGTTCCGTAAGTTAATATTAAGGTTTTTTGCTTTAAAGGGCGCGGCTTAAATAAATAATAAGCTAGACTTTAGTTTAAGCTAATAGCGTCTTTTTATCTTATTCTATACTTTCTTTTAAGTAAAAAGCTATAGCCGCTACTTTAAATTCTTAGGATATATCGATCTAGATAAATAGTTATTAAGCGGGGTTAAAATAGTAAATCGTTTAAGACTTAGTAAGTTTCTTAGTTAAAATCGCGAAGGCCTTTTTTTCTTCCGGAGTAGGCTAAAAAGCGGCTTTCGCGGCATATCGAGCTTATCTTTAGCCTCTTAAAGGGACTCCTTTTTCCTATCTTACTTAAAGTAGCTCCGTCTTTAGTTTTTATAAGACGTTAACTTCCTTAGTAAAATATAAGACTATATAGCGTAGTTATATAGTAAAGCTAATCTATTTCTTAAGCTATTAAAGGTTTTTTAAGAACGCAATATCCTTTAAGGCTCGCACGCGTTTATTTATATTTATTAAGCTAATAGCGTCTACGTTTAATCTAAGGAGCTATATAAATAGGTACGCTAAGAAGGACTTAAATCCGGATAAAGTAATATTACGGTTATAGAAAGCGCGGAGTACGGCCTTTAAATATTAAAAGTGTTTTTTAGCTATATTAAAGTAAATAATAATATCGTTAATATAAGCTACTATATATTCTTAGTATCTACGGAGGACGTTATTAATAAACCTTTAAACGTATACTAAGGAGTTCCTAAAGCCTATTAGTATTATTAATAATCTTTTTAGCTTAGGATAGCTTATAACTATAAACCTTTTTTAGTAGTCTTAATAAACTAAGAACTAATAGAAAAACGATTATACGTTTACTAAACTAATAAACTTCTTTTCTTAAAGGCCTTTAATTTTATCGCTTGAAAAAGGCATTAAGTAAGCGTTTAAAGTAATAACGGCGTTAATCCCCTATAAGTCTTTAACTACTTATCCTTTTTTCTTTCCGTTTACCGTCTTTTATACTATAAATACTAGCGCCGTAAACGGAGTTAGCTTATAAACTCGTTTTAATAGGCTTTATATAATTAGCTAGCTAAATCTTATATTTACTACCTTCTTATCTTTATTACTTAATAGGTATAATCTTAATATAACTTATTAATATTGCTATCTTTTTACTAAAGAAATACGTATATATTCGGATTTATCTATATATACTACTCCCTTGTCCCTTTAAAGGCGGGGAAACGATTAAAAGATATCTTAGACTTTTAATACGTATTTTAAGTCCTTAGTATAGATCCGGGCGCCTTTATTAGTAGTAAGTTGAAGTAAGTCCTTAGTTTAGCCGATTTTAAGCTTATAATTTACTATAAGATCTTTTTATAAAAAGTCCTTAATAAGGTTTATTTTATCTAGATTTTCTATAAGGGTATTTATTAAAGAAGTAGTAGCGTTAACCTTCTTATATAGCTAAAACTACTTATTAAGGTCCGTAATTATCCTTACTTTTTAGCCTTAGTATAGTATAAGTAGTTCTTAAAAATAGTTTATCGCTATAAAGCTTTTATAATCCTATATTATTATTTAAGCGAGCTTAAGGTTATTAGGGAAAAATATTATATTACGCCTTAATAGTAGCGCCCGGACTTATATAAGTAAGGCGTAGCGAAAACTAGCTAAAATCGTTATAATAACTAAGTAAATTACTTATTTATATATCGCTAGTCTTAGTTAAACTATCTTAGCTTTAGCTTTAATCCCTTTATAAGCCCCGATTTATAAGATTTACATAAAGTTAATAAGGTCTTTTTAGTAAGGAACTAAAAAGTCTTAGCTAAGTAATATATTAGCCGCTAAGCGTTTTACTATTTAAGCGCTAATCCTTACCTTTTTTATTATAACTATAAAGCTACTATCTAGCCTTCTTAGTATATATATAGTTAATTCTACTTATTTAATAGTAGCTATCTTTCTTACTCCTTAAATAAGAATTTGTTAAGAGGAGTTTATAGTTATATCTTAAAAAGTCTTTACTAAGTCGGCTTAAATAAAGCTTCGGTTTACCTTAGTATTTATATAGGCTTTAATGCTTATTCCGGGCCTTTTATTTCCGTAAACTAGTAAGTATATATAAGTAAATTGTAACGGCTTATTAAAGTTTAATAGCTAAACGTTAAAAGAAGCCTTAACTCTTTAAACGCTTTATAGCTTTTAAATAAATACTTATTATACTAAGCTATATCTTTTTATAATAACGTTTTACTTAAGGTTAAGGGGGTGTTTACCTTTAATATATCGGTAAAGCTTATTCTTTAAAGGAGATACTTCGCTATAAAATCTATATACTTTATCGGCCTCTTATATTAAGTTTATTATAGTATAAATTACGGTTTCTTTTAAGCTTTTATTAGTATTTAACTTAGCTCTTTCTATATTATATTCTTTATCCCTTAAATAGTTATTAGGTTTTACTATAGTTCTTTCCTTAGTCGCGGGGTATACCCGCTTTAACTTTAGCATTAATAAGTATATAGTTTTAAAGGGGGTTTTTTTTTAAGCCGGAGGACCTTAGCTTATATTCTTAACTATTTAAGCGGATTTCTCCTTTAACTTAGTAAGCGCTATAAGGCCTATAGTATATCCGCCTTTATTAAGCGGTTTAAAAATATAACCCGCGGCCCTAGCAAGCCTTTAAGAGATAGCTAAGGCGTCTTAAACTATCCTTAAAGTATATATAAGGTAAAGCTAGTTAGCCCTTGCTTTTTTATAGGTTAAACCTATTTCTTTTACGCTAATAAGTGCTTTTAAGATCCTTAATTATATTTAACTTATAGCTAAGGAAGAATTTCTTTATATTTATTAATCTATTTATTAATATTCTCGTTCTTTACTAAACGTTATAAGAATCCTTATAAATAAATATTTAGCTTTTAGTAGATTACTATAGTTAAGTAATCTAGCTAGTAAAGCGCGGCCTTAGCTTTATATTATAAGCGCGATATTTAAGACTTAAAGTTAGATCTTATTACTATATCTTTAATAGTAAAGTGCTTTTTATTTAGTGCTTATATCGCTATATGTAAGCGGATTTTAAACCGTTTTTATAAGGCGAAGATCTATTAGCTTAGCTTAATACTAAGCTTACTAAGTTCTTCTTATTATAGTTTCGAGAGGTCCTTAAAATACTATTCCGCTATACTTCCTTAAAGAAAGAAAGGCAATTAAATTGCTAATTCGTCTATATAGGCCTTACCTTTATTAGCGTTTTAGTAAATAAAGTTAATAAAACAGTTTACTTTTTAAAATATATTAGCCTTATTATCTTCTTAAACTTCGTTAAAAGATACTTTAAAAAGTCTTAATAAGTTAAATCTCCTTATATCTTTAGCTTATAGTTAAGGTTTTTCTTAAGGCTTAATAAGCATATCTTCTTTTCTTAATACTTAAAGGAGACTAAAGAATTATTTATTTAATATTATTACTATTCCTACTAAGGGGCTTAAAGCTATACTTAGTCTTAATATCTACGCGCTAAGTATAAGTAGGTTTAGCCCGCTAAGGGTATCGCTTACTACGTCCTTATTATTTATTATTAAGGTCTTAGTCTTAATACTCTCGCTAATCGCTTAACCTTCTATCTTATACGCGTCCCGGAATTTAGTATACCGCGGGGCCTTTAGCGTAAGAGGCTTATTTTTATTAATTAAAAGTACCGAAAATGCCTTAGTTAGTATAACTATAGTAAATAAGGCTAAATAGTAATACTAAACTAAAAAACTACTAAGTATCCTTTAAAGCGGATTTCCGGTTAAGGCCCTTAAGCTAAACTTTATTAGTAGTATATAGTAAAAATATCTACTAAGCTTATTATCTTAAAGAAAGAGTAACTTTATTATAGGCTTAATCCGAAAGGTATTTAGCGGGCGGGGAGCTAAATAGTTTTAAGGTTAGCTTATCCTTACTTCTTTTATTTAAAGGATAATTAATTTATTTAGGTAATATTAAATTTAGTTTACTTAGTTATATAGGTTTTATCGTTTTATAGTTTATTTTTTATTAATATTTTAAAAGCGGATTACCTCTTAAAGGGTAGTAGTCTTAGCTTAGCTAAGCGGGACTTATTTTACGTCTTATTTAGCTCTATAGGCTATTGCGGTATAGTACCTTAAAAAAGGGTAAAGGAGATTATAAAACTAGTATATTAAGTAAGCTATAGCCTTTTCCGCTTTTATAGCTTACTTATCTTAGAGTTTTATTATAAGCGCGTTAAAAAAAAGGTACTTATTAATAAGGTTAAACTTAAAGGCTAATAAGAGCTTCTTATTAAAGAAAATATCGTTTAATATTTAACTTTTTATAAGATAAGTACTTAATCGTGCGATATAGTTACTTGTAACTTAGCGGATATTTAAGGGATTTCCGTTTAAATAGGTAAGAATTACTACTATTTACTATACTTTAAAGTATAAAGATAGGGGGATAAGGCGCGGACTAATTACCGCTAATTAAAGCTAGTACTATAAACTAATTACCGCTAGTTTAAGCCGGTACTATAAACTAATTACCGCTAGTTAAGCTAATATAATAAACTAATTACTATATATAAAGATATATAAGGGTTTAAAAATAATAAAAAGCTTATTTATTCTTTAAAGTATATCTAGCTACTTTATATTATATTCTTTAAGCTAATTTTAAAGATCTTTAACTATATTATCCTATTATTTATTATTAATATATAGATAAACTATAAATATTCTTATAAAATCGCTTAATAAACTAAGTATAAGCTTAGTTAAAAATACTATAGACTATAGTTAGGGAAATCCTTTAACTATCCTTAGATATCCCTTTAAAATCGCAGTAAGGTTTATCCTATATCTTTAAAGGTGCTTTTATAGTTAAAAACAGGTTAAACTATAGTTAAGATATCCCGCGGAAATCCTTAGATATCCTTTAAATATATTAGCGGTATTTGCTTAGTAGTTTTTATAGTGTTTTTTAAAGTTAAAGATAACGTAAACTATTAGTAGGTAGGCTCTTAACCCTGCGTAGTTATATCTTAGAAACCTTAGCGGGGTCTAACTAGTAATATTTATTATATCTCCTTAAGCGAGCCTTTATAGTACGTGCTTTAAGCGTTTTTATCGCGGGGTTTTATAAGGCTCCTTAAGAGTAAAGTAAGGAGTCTAAGCGTGGCCGTTTAAATTCCGTAATAATAATTTACTATTATTAAAGAAATATAGCCACCTCTCGCACTATAATTAATTTATACGTTTAAGTAATATCCTCTTAATTTTTATAAAAAGGTTATTATTATACTTTAAGAATTATTATTTTACGTAAGTAATTTTTTTATCCTTTAAAATAGCTTTATTATTCTTAGGCTTTTTAGGTTTTTGCCGTAGTAAATCTTAATTCTTTTTATAGGATTAGTTTATTTAAGTTACTTGGCTTTTTTATAGCTTAAGTAACAAAATCCTTTATAACTATATAGTTTATTACGACTTCGTTATTAATATAACTTTCTTTATTACAAATTATCTTATTTTATTACTTTAAGTCGTTATTTTATTTTATTATTATTTTTACTAATCTTTAAGCACTTTATTAAAAAGGATTTTATTTTATTAAGTATCTTAAAATTAATATTTATATTATAAAAATTATGATTTATCTCAAAATACTTATAATATTTTATAACGTTTTCTTATTTCCTGAATCTATAGATTTTATATCTTTTTAAACCTTATTCGCTAGCTTATTTTTTTATTATTTAAGATTGGTTTTATTTTTATTTGAATTAGTAATATAAATAAATAAAGATATATAGTGTTTTTCAAGCTATATAACCCTATTTATTTAAGCTAAGTTCCTGTTTTAAAAGTTTTTAATAGTTATTTAATTTTAATTTAATTATTAAGTTTTTTTTTACTTAATTTTCTTTTTATTAGCTTTAATATTATCTTTAAGATTCTTAATAAAAACCTTAGTAATAGTAGTAAGTTCCTTTATCGTTATCGCGGGTTTGTTATAGGTTTTCCTTAGTATTAAAAACTAGCTGCTTTTTAGCTTATTTAATAAGTATAAAAAGTAATTGTTATTATAGTATTTTATCTAAAAACGTTACTTATACGCCTTACTTTTAATAGTAATTACTATATTAAGATATTCTATAAAAGAAGCATAAGGCTTATTATAATTCTTTTCCTTAAGAAAAGACATTTTACTTATTTTAAAGTCTTTTTAATTATAGCTTTTTCTTATTTTCAAAGGCGTAATATCTATGTTAAAATCACAAGTAATTTTATTATGTTTACAAATAGTTTATAAGAGATTTATAGGTTTATAATTATTCTCGATTTTAAAAGTATTTCTTTTATAGTTTTTTAAGCTTACGTTCTTTTTCTTATTATAAGGATCTTCTTTATTAACTCTTTCTATAAGCAAATTAGTTTAAAAAAAACTTTAAGTAAGTATTTTAAGCTTTATTTTAATTTCTTTATTATTTTTAGTAAAAATTAGTAGTCTAAGATCTCTTAGATTATAAGCTAAAGGAGTATTATACCCTTAAATAGTTAATATCCTTCTTTTATAAAGATTCCGTCTTTTAATCTAATTTCTTATAATATAACTTTCTTTTTAATAGTTAAGGCTTTAAATAGCTTTTTTAGTAGGCCTTTATAAGCTTACCTTAAGGGTATTAAGGTTTATAATATTACTTAGGTCGCGCTTTTATTTCTTTTAATTTCTCTATATTACTTAGCTAAAACTTAAACGATATTTCCTTTCTTACGAACGTTTATTATACTTATCGTTTCTTTAAACTACTAAACTAATATAGTTTAAAATGGTTTTTAGCTTATTTAAGTAGTAAGTTTTATCTTTACCTTTTTCTTTTAGTCTTTTATAGATAGAAGTTATTAAAGTATTATTTTCTTAATTTAGCTTAAAAGTTATATATAAAATTTATACTATATAAGCCAATAAAAATATAATCTATTTAAAGCTTCTTTATTTATCTTTTACTAATCGATACTTCTTAATCTCTTTAAAGGTTTTTTATAAAGCTTCTTTAAAAGTATTAAAATTACTAAAAAGAGTATTTAGTTTAAATTTTTTTTAAACTTATAATATATATAGTCCTTAAGAATTAGTTTAAACTATTTTAATGTTAAGCCTTTAAGTTAACTAAATATTAATATAACATTTACTACTTCTTAATTTATATTAATAAGGTAAAACTAAAAATAAGCTTTGAAAAAAGTAATAAACTCTTATAGCTTAGCTTATTTTAAGGTATAAAGTTTAAAAGCTTTAATTATTAAAATAAACTACTATTAACTTTACTTATTAAGAGATTAAAATTTTTTAAATACTTTAACTTAGCTTATAGCTAACTAATTAGCTATAGTATTAGAAAATTAAATACTTTTTCTTTATTTCTTTTAATAAAATAAACTTAATTATAATAAATACTTTTTTTCTTATAGCTTAAAAGGCTTCCCAAGTATAAAAATACTAAAAAGCTTTTTTTTAAAGTTATAAGTCGGAATTATGATTATAAACTAGTTTTATATTAATAAAATACTTTTTTATATAAGACTTTAGGTAGTAAATAAGTACTAAGAAGTTAATTTATTTAAGTTATGATTTATAATTTATAAACAAAGTAAAGACATACTTAGTTTTTAAACTAAACTAAATAAAGTAAAAAACATATTATCATATAGATTTTTAATATTAACACTTATTTAAAAAAAGAAAAAATAATAAAGAAATTTAAAAAAACAAAAAAAACCTTTTTTACTTTTTAAAAGCTATTAAAAAGCTTTTCTTTAATATACTTTAACATACCTTTTTATACTTTCTTATAACTTATACTTTATTTAACTTATAAAGTTATTTAACTACTTTTTAAGCTACTAAAAATCCTATTATTTATTTTTCTTAATAATAAGAAGTTATATAGTAGCTATCCCCTTATAGTATAGTTTTTATATACTTAAAAAGTATACTAGCTATAACGCTAAAGTTAGTTTAAATCCGGCTTAAAGTATAGTCTTTTTAAGTAAATTAATAAACCGAGCTAACTTAACATAAAATTAGCTTATTAGCGCTTTTAAAAGCGCTTATAAATTTACTAGTAGCTTAGTCCCGCTATAGGTACGCTCGCCTAGGCTTAGTCTTACTTAAGCGTAATAATAACTCGCTAACAGCGTAGCTCTTAGCCTTAGTTTAGTTTTAAACTAAGCTAATAAAAACCTATACCGGATAACTAGCAATTTTAATATTAATAACGCGGCGTAGTACTAATATAATAATTCGGCAAAGGCCCTCTTTAAGACTTAGTAAACCTTAAAGCGCCCCTAGCTTAGCTAAAGGCCGGCAAAATTATATAGCTTATTAAGCCTCGTAGCGGCTAAAATAAAGCGATAACCCGGAATACGTATTTCGGCAGATAATTAAATACTTATAAAAGATTTACCGACTAAAAGCAACTAAGAGATATATTAATTACTTACTACGAAGTTATTATCACTTTTTAGCGGGCTTATAGTAGTTCGACCTTATTAACTAACTAACTGATTTATAGCCGGCGCTCCCCCTTTTTTTTATTTAGTTATAAGGGCTAATATAGTAAGACTTAGATTAAAAAAGCAGCGGAGGGTTTTTCTTTAAGTACTTTAGTTTCTTTTTATATAAGAACTAATTAAGAGCTTAAAAACTAAAATTAAGTTTTTAGTAGAAACTTAATAATATATACTAGCTATTACTTATATTTAGCTTATTAAAATAAATATCTTTATCTTAAAACCTTTTATAAGATTTTATCTTTTTTTTTAAAAAAGGCCTTTTACTTTAGCTTTATATAAAGTAATAGTTAATTATTTATTATTACTAATCTCTTTATACTTATTATTAGCTAAAGCTAGCTTAAGCTATATATAGCTAGCTATACTTAGCTTATACTACTTATTTTTTAATATTAACCGCTTTTTATTATTAAGCTATATTATTAATATTTATAACTACTAGTATTCGCTTTAATAGTTATATACTTATAGCTATTAGTATTTCTTTTACTAGCTACCCCTTTGTATTTAGTAGTATATACTTTATTTAATATTAGTACCTCTTAAGTACTTAGGATTACTTATAGTATAGTGAATTTATAATAACTACCTTTTTTTTTATCTTTTAGCTACTTTTTTCAGTGATTTTTTAGTTATTTTAGTATATAAGATAAAATGTTAAAATAATTTAAAAAAAGCTATAATACTGATATTTATAAGTAAGTTTTTAAATAAATATATATAATTAAGATAAAAAAGGATTTCTAATTAGTAGCTAGACTAGTAGCTAGGCTAGTAGTAAGTTTAATAGTAAGGCTAGTAGTAAAGCTAGTAAGGCTAGTAGTTAAGCTAGTTATAAAGCTAGTAGCTAGCCGGCTAAATAAGGCCCCCGTTAGCTATAAGTAAAGCTATAAAGTATAAACGAGATAAAGCTATAATAAGGATTAGCACGACTAAGTATATATTGAGATAGTTTTAATATACGTATAAAAATTAAACAGTTTAAATAATGTATTAAAAGTAGAAATAAAGTTTTTAGTATAAAAATAATAACTTAATACTTATTAAATATAAAGCCTTTAAAAGAATATAAAAACAAGCTTAAGTTAGAGAAAAAAGCTAAAAAAAGGGATACTAATAAAAAATACTAAAAGTTAATATTTATAAAGCTTACTACTTAACTTTATATTTACTTTAATATATATTAATAAGATATATAGCCTTCTTATATAATAATAATAAAGCTATAAAGTATAAAAGCAGTAATAATAAGTATATACTTAGTTACTTTTTATGCGTTTATAGAAATAAAGCGGTCTAGATAATACATTATTAGTAAAAATAAATTCTTAAACATTAAAATACTAACTAAATACTTATAAAATATAAAGCTCTTAAAAATACTTAAAGGCCGGCGTAGGCTTTTAAGAGTTAAGTAGAAAACCGGGGGCGGCATTAATAAAAAGGCGATAAAGGTTAGTATTTATAAGGCTCGCTGCTTAAATTTATATTTACTTTAGTACATATTAAATATATTGTCGTTCGCATTAGCTATATCTACTTAAAACATTACGCTAGGTAAGCATTATATTTAATCCTAAGGCCTTATTATAGGCTATACTATAAGAAGAGCTATAGTTATATTATAGCAAATAACTTAAGGTTAGGCCAATATATAGCTAAACTTATATAAGACTTTATATAAACTCGGCCCGACCTTAACCTAAACTTAACTTAAGTACGGGTTACTTAAGCGACCTTTTTAAAGTAAGAAGCTATATAGTTTAAATAAAAATTTTCTCTTTCCTCCTTAGCTTTAAATAAACAATTATTCGGCTATATATTACTAAACTAAGTATATGCTAGCTTTTAATATATTTAAAGCTCCTTTTTAAGAAGGTTATATAACTTAAGAAAAAATTCGCTAATAATAATATAGCGCGAGTAAAAAGGCTACTTAGTATAAGGGGGCTATGCTTAAAGAGGGTAGGAAGGGGGGCTAAGAAAGGCCGATATTTAAATAAAGGTTTAAGAAGCGATCTTCTTACTATAACTAAAGGCTATTAAAATAGGCTACTAAGTTTTAGCGAGCTAATAGTAGATTTAATAGCTAATAAGCTAGTTTAAGGCCTTAATATAAAAGCTAAAAAGAATAGTAAGGACGTATATATAAGGAAGGGCCGGCTTATTAACTAATAGCTTAATACTACCTTATAATATAATAGTAAGGGCTATAATACTTATAATAAAAAAAAAGTAATAAAGAAAAAGGATTAGTAAAAGCTACTTTTAGCGCTAAGAAAGTTCGATAGCTAATATCGCTACTTTATACCTTAAGTATAATATATATAAAAAAAGTATAAGATCGATTAAGACTTCTTCTTAAGCTTAAAGGAGGTTTTTTACTTAATCTATAACTACTTAGATAGAAGGCTATAGTAAACTATAGCGACTTATTATAGCACCGAGGCGAATTAAAGTTATAATTAATAAGAGTTCTTTAAGTACCTTAACTTTATTTACCTTAATATTAATATTTAATCGCGGGCTATAGCGGCTTTCCGCACGATTAAATAAAGCGAGAACTAAACGTTTATAGCGTTCCTCTTAAAGTTCGAATAGAGACTTTTTAAAGTAAGAAGGGGGTTATAGCTATACGATATATAGATTATATTTTTAAAAGGCGCTTTTAGCCTTCGCCTTAAGGAGGTAATTATAATAGTCGACTTTTTAACTTTTAGCTTCTTAGTATATACTAATTAAGTAGTATAAATCGCGGTAAAGCTAAAAAGGGTTTAGTAACTTAAGTAGCCGTTTTAAGGCCGGAAAAAAGTAAGAAGGAGGGCGACTTAAGACTAAAAGAACTTAAAAAGGGATACCTTAATAAGTAAAATTAACGCTATAACTTAGCCGGAAGGAGGATAAGGCCGGCTTAATATATAAAAGTATTTCGCTTATAAGATAATAAGGTATATTGCTTACTTTTATAAAAAGAAAAAGGAAAGAACCTTATAAGTAGCTACGGCTATAGCTAAAAAGGTAATTAAAGTAAATTCCGACTTAAGAAAAGAGGAACTTTAACACGAAGTTAAGCGCTAAAGAAGAAGGAGAAATAGTAAATAGTTTAAAGGTTAATAAAGAAGCACCTAACGCTAAACTTAGTATTACTTAAAGTTAGTATTAATAAAAAGAAGGGGCTTAATATACTTATAAATATAAGCTATAATTGCTATACTATAATAAGTAAGAGGGTAGCAATAAAGCTATAAATACTTTTTATAAATAAAATAAAGAGGCTACTATAGCCTTTTTTAAAAGACATACTAACGCTTTAAATAAAAAGGATCGTAGCGTTAAAGATAAAGATTAATAAGCACTTAAAATAGATATTTACTTATATAGTACTAAAGTTAAGCTATAATATATTTCTAAGGAGACCGTAAATAAAGAAGAATAAATTAGTTTATAATACTAAGGGGGACCGAATTTAGCATTAAAAGCAAGGATTTAGATCGGCCTTTAAGGTTTAAAGGAAGCTGCGAAGATCGCGAATAATAAAAAAGTAAAGCTAATAAGCGCTTTTATCTTTATAGTAGAGTATAAATAAGAAAAAGCTTAAAGAAATAGCTAAGGGCGGCGATAAGCGCTTAATATAAAGGTAATTACAATAAAAGATATAAAAAGGGCCTTTTAGCTAAATACGCTAGTTAACTTAGCGGACTATATCTTAGCTTAAGTACTATAAGCTTACTTAAACCTCTTCGCACTTATAAAGGCGCTTAAGTAGCCCTTATTTAATTAAGTATAAACTATAAGATCTACTTTACTTTAAATAAAGATAGTAAGGAACCGCTATTATTATAAGGACCTTTATATAATAATCGGAAAAAGAACTTATTATCCTTTAAAAGACTTTAAACGAGTTACTAAAAGAAAACCTTATCCGCTTAAGTAGCTTATTAGCTATAGCGCCGGTATTATTTATAAGGAAGGCTAACGGCCGCTTATACTTTTACTATAACTACTAAGCTTTAAATATAATTATAGAAAGGGATTGGTATATGCTACTATTAATTATAAAAACGCTAAAGATATTAGCGAAGGCACGTTAGTTTATAAAACTTAATATTATTATAGCGTTTTATAAGATTAAATTCGCGGAGGGCTATAAGTTTAAAACGGCCTTTTAAATAAAGTTTAGACTATTTAAGTAGAAAGTATACTTATTTAGCCTTATAAAAACGCCGGCTACCTTTTATTAATATATTAACTAAGTGCTAAAAGACTACCTTTATACGTTCGTTATAGCGTATATAAATAATATTTTAATTTACTTATTACGGTCGCTTTACGACTATTAAGATAAGGTAGTTAAGGTACTTAAAAAGCTAAAAGATCGAGGCCTTATACTAAACTTATAAAAATACGACTTTATAATAAAGAAAGTAAAGTACTTTAGTTTTATTATATAGGCTAAAGGTAAAGTCCGATATAATTTAAAGAAGATTTAAGCTATTTAAATATAGTAAACGCTAAGGAATATAAAAAGCGTTTAAAGCTTCTTTAAGTTCGCGAATTACTATTATACTTTTATCTCGCTTTACGCCAAGGCCTTATAGTGCTTAAATAGCCTTTATAAAAAAAACGCAACTTTCTTATAAACTAATAAGTACTAAGCCGCGTTTAAATTTATCTAAAAGGCATTTTATAATATGCTAATACTATAACTATATAACTTTAAAAAAGAGATATACTTAAAAGCGGACTACTTTAAGTATATAATAAGCGGTATATTAATATTAATAAAGCTGGATAGGATATAATACTTAATAAGTTTCTTCTTAAAATAACTTAATATAGTAAAGTATGCTTACTTTATTTATAATAAGGAGTTACTCGCGATTATAAAATACTTAGACTTTTAAAGGGCAAAGTTATATAATATATTAGTATTTATAATACTAATAAACTATAAGAATTTAAAGTACTTTATAAGAAAAAAGAAAGTTAAATAAAAAGTAAAGTAAATAAGTAATAAAGCTTACTTTATATAACTTTATATTAAAGTACTACTTAAAGAAATTAATAGTAATACTTAATACTTTATTACGCTATAACTAAGATAAGCTAAAAAGGGTATTTAATAAAAGAGAGATAAGACGTGTAGTTTAAATAATCTTAAATAGCGCGTATTTAATAAGATGTTAAGTTCCTTTAAGCGGTAAGTATATAAACCTCCTATAATAATTAGTATAGGAAAAGTATATAATGGCGATAATATAAGTAAAGGAGGAGAATATAAGGTTAATTACCTATATAAGTAAAGCGGACGACCTTATACTTTAAGCTAAAGGCGGGGCGAATAAAAGCGGAGTTTAGCTAAAACTTAACTTAAACTTTAGCTAAGACGTACTTAAAGAATAAGTATAACCGGCCTACGTATTTAATAGGTAAGATATATAAGAGCGATAAATAATAATTTTATATAAGGATAAAGAATATTAAGTGGTATTTTAAGTAATAAAGAATAGCGATTTATCGCTTGCTTTAAAATAGGAATTAAAAGTATAAGTAAGTAAGTATATAATTAATATAAAAGAACGCCTTTACTTTAAGGACCGCCTTTAAGTGCTAAATAAAGCTTAATACTTTAAGGAAAAGAAGGATAAAAAGCTAGATAAGCTTTAAGTATTAATCGCTTAGCGAATATATAACTTAATAGCGGTAAGATACTTAAAGCATAAAGTAACGCTCGAGATATTAGCTTAAGAGTTTTTTTTACCTAAGCTAGTTATTAATAGTATACTAGCTTATTATAAACTATAGACTATATAGTAAAAGCTATATATAAAGCAACTTTAAAAAGAGCTCTTTTAACTATTACCGCCCTTTATATAGCCGTTTATATACTTATCAATAAACTTTATAGTCGAGCTACCTTTAATAGGGATTAAGGGCTTAAAAAACTTATAAGTAATAATTAATAAGCTAATAAAGGTAATAATACTAAAAGCAATACTAATAATAAAAGTAATAGTATATATTATTAAGTTCTTATAATCTTACTTTTACTTTTATAAAATACTAAAGTTTATTATCGTCTTATATTAAGGGATAAACTAAATAAAGCAATTTTAGCGGGAATTTTATTAATAAACTAAGGTTTAAAGGAAACTAAGTTTAGCTTGCTACTTATAAGCTAATAAAGCAATAAAGCGCGTTAACTAAGAGGTATAAGCCTACCTCTCTATATATATTTACTATAAGTAAGACGATTAAATAGTATAGCTACTTTATACTTAAGAGGCACTTAATAACTAAGTAATATTAATAATAAATATAAGCTCTTTCTTTACTATATATAGATATAGTATTAAGCTAATCTAAATTATATAAAAAGAAGGACCGCTTACGCTAAACGTAAAGGGCATATAAAACCTTATATAAAAGATAAAGGAGGTCGCGAACATTTTTTAAATAGCGATCGCTATATTATAAGTAAAATAAAAAGAGATAGTAAATTAATTATATACGCTAATAAAAAGACATTAAGTAAGCGATAAGGTATAGTTAGATATAAAGAAGTATACTATAAATAAGCTTTATTAAAAGCTTAATTAGCTATACTAAAAGTATACTATAATAAAAGTAGTTAGTATATATATAGTAAAACTTAATATACTAAAGAAGGTATATAAAAGACTATATATAGAATTCCTTTACTATATAGCGAATAACCTCTTACTTAGTTAAGTAGTTAATTACTATTAGCTACTACTAGTAATTAAAAAAAAATAAACTAAAGTATATTATAAAAAAGATCTATTAAGCCTAGTAAAAACGGATTAAAAAGGGAAAGTAACGCTAAGTTCTTATAAAGTAATATAAGTATATTAACTTAACTTAGTAACTAATTAGCGACTTTTAAAACATAATCGCTTTAAAGGAGTTTAAAGGATAGTATAGTAACGTAATAAAAAACGATAAAGGTAAAGTAAAAAAACAATAATAAGCTAAGCTAAGAAGTAAGAGAAAGAATAAAGGGAATAGCGGAGAAAAAAGAGAAAACTAAGAAAAATAAAAAGGAGTTTCGGGCTATACTTAGCGGATATTAAAAGAATTCTCAATAATAAGCATAATAAAGATATACTATAAATAACGATAAGATAAAGATAAAATATAATAAGATATAATAAGATATAAAGTAGATATAGATAGAATATATAAAGAACTATAACTTAATTTAAGTAAACTCCTTACTACTAGCCGATACTAATAAATTAGCCTTAAATATTAAGGTATATTTAAGCCTAGCACGCTATAATAGCGGTATATACTAACTTTATATATTATAATTATTATTAGCAATATCTTATTACTTAATATCTATTAAGAATTAAGAAATATATATATAAGTTAATATAATAGTCTTTAAATATCTTTTAAGATATATAGTCTTAAAGTACTTTTATAGCGGCGATTATATTACTAATATACTAATGTTATATTAGCATTATATTATATAAAAGTTAAAGATAAGAATATATAGGTAAGTAGTATAAGCTAGCGCGGGTAAAAGTAAAATAATTATATATATAAAGTAAGGCTTAATTTTAATAACCTTTATACTAAGTATTTATATTAAGAGATATTATATATCTAATATATATAAAGTAAAGGGGGCGCTATATAATAGTGCCGTATTTCGCGCTCCGCTTACTAAGCAATAGCGGCGGGCGCGAGGATTAATATTAAGGCGGTAATATATAGTTACTAAGCGTATTAAGGGGCATAGCGCGGAAAGACGCTTATAAGCCGGCGGGAGATAGGATATATAGGATTAAAGTAAATATATTAAGGCGCGGTATAGTAAAACTATTTTAAGAGCGGGCGCGCGTATAAAAAGATTAGTAATTAAAAAAAAAGAAAAAAAAAGAAAAAAAAGAAAAAGGTATTTATACTTAAAGATAGTAAGCGGCGGGAAAGCAAAACGTGCCTTAAGCACTAATAAGGGCGGTAAGCGGAGGGGGTATATTATACCGCCTTAGCGCTATTTAAGGCAATATAACGGCGTAAATAAGGAAGTATTTAATATATTTAACGCTATAGCGTAATATTATTTTAAGACATATATTAATATATAATTATAAGTATAATAAGGATAATTATACTAATTAATATTAAGCGTAAAGCAGTAAGTAAAGCGGTAATATTATATACCCCGGTATATAATAGCTTAAAAAGGGGATGGTATTATAAGCTATATTATAAGAAGAGAAATAATTATATTATAGCGAATAACTTAAGGTTAGGCCGATATATAGCCGAAGTTATATAGGACTTTACTTAAACTTCGCCTAATTTTAACTTAAACTTAACTTAAGTATAGATTACTTAAGTAACCTTTATAAAGTAAGAAGCTATATAGCTTAAATAAAGATTTTCCCTTTTTTCCTTAGCTTTAAATAAACAATTATTCGGCTATGTATTGTTAAACTAAGTATACGCCGGCCTTTAATAAGCCTTCATTTTTCACCTGTTAAAAAACTTAATATAAATATATCTTTTAAATAAAAGAGTAACTATACCTCGATTAATAGCGTTTTTAAGTATAATTTTAAAGATCTAAGCTCCTCTTTTTATAGCTATATACCCCCTTTATTTATAATATACTAAGCTAGTAAGGGCTGCTTATATACTTATAATAAATAAAGATACTTAAGAGAATGTTGAAATTTACTATAAGCTGCCTTAAATAATTCTAGGCGGCGCTTTACTTAGAATTATTTAAGGCAGCCTATGTTATTATTCTTAAGGCGCTTATAAGAAGCCTTTTTTAAGCCTAAGAGTAGTATTATAATAGCTTCTTCGCTCCTTATAAAAGATAACGCTAACAACGACTTAAGGCAAGCTAACTTTAGTATACGCCTTTATAGCTAGTAGGTCTTTATAGCTAGTAGCCTTATTAAAGATATTAAAGGTAAAAATAAAATAAGGCTATTACTTCTATATAGCTAATAAGGATATAAGATAGTATAAGAGTAGCTCCGCACTAAATTTCGGTAGAGCATATCTCTTATTATATCTACCTTATTTTCTTTAAGACGTTGTAGATTAAGGCCTAAGGCGCTCGTAAGGCTTTTTTTTAAGGCGCTTAAGAGTAGTATTATAATAGCTTCTTCGCTTCCTTTAAAGGATAACGCTAACAACGACTTAAGGTAAGCTAGTACGCCTTTGTGGCTAGTGGCCTTGTTAAAGACATTAAGGGTAAAAATAAGGCTATTACCGATATGCAGCCGATAAGGATATAAGATAGTATAAAAGTAGCCCCGCACTAAATTTCGGTAGAGCATATCTCTTATTATGTCTGCCTTATTTTCTTTAAGACGTTGTGGATTAAGGCTTAAGGCCTTAATCCACAACGTCTTAAAAAAATCAATATAGACATGCCCCTTAGATAAAAGAGTAACTATACCCCGATTAGTAGCGTTTTTCGGTGTAAATTAAAGAATCTAAGCTCCTCCTTTTATAGCTATATATCTCCCCCTATTTACGATATACTAAGCTAGTAAGGGCCGCTTATATGCCTGCAATAAGTAAAGATGCTTAAGAAAAGGTCGAATTCTGCTGTAAGCTACCTTAAATAATTTTAGGCGGCGCGCCGCCTAGAATTATTTAAGGCAGCCTATATCGTTATTATTAAAGCGCTCGCGAGGCTTTTTAAGGCGCTTAAAAGTAGTATTATAATAGCTTCTTCGCTCCTTAGCGACTTCTATAGCCGCTTAATAATCGATAATAACGCTAACAACGACCTAAGGCAAGCTATAGCCACGTTAGCTTAAGCATAGACCTTTATAGCTAGTAGCCTTATTAATAAAGACCTTAAGGGTAGGGGTAAAAATAAGGCTATTACTATATATCGTAATAGTAATAACGGCAGCTTCTCTTAAGTCTCCCCGTAGCTATCTTAAATATACTGCTAATAGCTCCTTATAGCACTAAACCTTATATTTAACGATCTCTTTCGCATGCTAAAGGTACTCTTTTTCCGCCTTTATAAATAGCTTTATATTAATACTAGTATTAAGGCCACGAGGTATTAAATAGTTAAGCAGAAGGTCTTAGTGTTCTTATAGATCTATATATATAATAAACCTTAAAGAAATATAGTATACCGCTTTTAAATAAGTTAATCGTTAGTCTTAAGGGTATTTAATTAACTAATTAATCTATTAAGGTATTTATATACTAAGTTTGTTTACTAGCTAAAGCCGGGATATATCTCTTCGATTATTAAGTTTAATAAAAAGCTTATATAATTTAATAGCGCGATCGGCGCCCTTAACGGCATATATATTCCTACTTTTATTTTAAAGGCTTATTAAAAGAGGTTTTAGTTAAGGAAGAATAATATCTTATAAAATATATTAGCGGTAATCTCTTTTAATAGCCTCTTTACTTATATACTTACTAGCGCTAAGGGCTCTATCTACGACTCGCTATTATTGCGTATTGCTTTTACGAAAAGCCTTACTTTACTTAAGGCTCGTTTCTTCCTTAGCGATATAGGCTTCGGCTCGAGGCGCGGCGTTATTATGCTATACGGCAATATACGATATTATCTTACTAATTAAGGCGAGGTAGGTAAGAACCTAGAGAATTCTTATAAGATCTTTAATCTACGGCACGTATAGCTTCGCATAACGGTAAAGTAGGTATTTAGTCGTTATAAGCGGAAATAAAAAGTTATTTAATATAGCGTACTTAAATATAACTTCGTTAACTAAGTTAAGCTTATATATATAGTAACGGGGCTCTTTAACTTTATTTAAATAGATAAGAAAGATTATATAAAGAGAAAAAGGGAAAAAGAGGCTTACTTAACGAATTAAGAGTATAAAGCTCTTAATAAAGCTCGCTTACGAGCTAATTCTATCGTTAAAGGCTATATAAAGACCGAAATATATAGGTTAATCGCTAGCTAGCTATAAGAGACCTATTAGTTTATTCTTACTTAGTAAGAGCATAAGGAGGATATAAAGAGCAAAGAATATAATAAAGATAATAAGAGCGATAAGGGTAATAAAGATAATAAAAATAAGGGCCTTAAGCTAGCTTAAAGAGGTATTAATATAGCTATAAAGTAATAGCCTTAGTTATTAAGTATAACCTATAGCTTAATTATAGCCTTAATACTACGAAAATAACTACTTACCCGCATTATACAAATCTACTATAATTATCTCCTTAATTTACGCTTACTTAGCCTTACTTATACTTAGCAAATTCTATATAAAGGGATTTATAAGGTCTTACTTTAATTAAGCTATAACTCTTATTACTAGCTATATACTATATATTGCGGTAAGCTATATATAGTCTTAAATAGCTTTTTTAAGATCCTTTACGCCTTATGCTCTTAAGGAGATTATATATTGCTTAGCTTAAGCACCTTAAGCTATAAGGTTAGTAAGAAGACTAACGATTTCCTTTATTTATTACCGCTACCGCTTTTTCTTTCTTTTTAAACCCCTTAGCCCTTAATTTAGCGTTAATCTACTTAGCGTTAATAAGAGCCTTAATCTCTAAGGAGTTGCTAATAGTAGCGTTAATAAGCTTTTAGAATCTATATCGTTAGCGAGCTACTAAAGCTATAAGCATAAGCGTAGTATTTCCTTATAAAAAAGATCGTCGGTATCCTTATTAACCGCTTTATTAAGTGCTTAAGACTCCTCTTCCTTATTAATTTATTACTATTACTAACGCTAGCTACTAGCCTTAATAAATACCTCGTTAAAGCTAATATCGTCGTTAGCCTTAAGAATTATATAGCTAGCTAGCGAGTTGCTAGCGAATATTTTAGCCTACGTATCGAAAGTAATACTATCGCTAACTAAGAGGCCTTACTTAATAACCTAAGTCGTAAGATTAAGGAACTTCGCTAATAACGTCTCCTTATTAGCCTTACTTATCGTAAGCCTCCTATTATTAAGGTTATATATAGTGCTTAATAGTTTCTCTACCTCGCGGAATACCCTTTAAAAAAGAAGTAGCTAATAATACTTATTATTAAGCATCTTAAAGCTTTAGCGGCGGTAAGGAAATTTATCCTTAAGCTTCGAAACAAACA